>JAGXCT010036587.1:9247-105537 GCA_022495035.1 Philopotamus ludificatus | reverse complement strand
AAAATTGTTAACAATTATTCTAGAATAAACTAGTGATAGTTTAATGACGCATTGACTTAACATCGACAGTGTGAGCAAAGCAGATTTTATATTTAACCTCTTTAATACATTTGAGATCAGCACAAGGACTCTTTGATAAATTCAAATCGGGCTTTAAAAATAAAATAAAACGTCTCATAGATTCAGCTAGAAATTAGATGGTTTTATAAACATATCACTTATCCTTTTAAAATCTAACGGATCGCTGACCGTCTGGATGGAGTTTTTTTTATTTAAGAAATTAATGAATAATTAAAGCTTAGTTGAAAAATAATTTAAATAATGTTGACACGTTTTATGTCTAATTACTTTGATTTAAATTTCTAATAAATTAAAATTATTTATTTTTTGATAAATAATGCATAGACTTATCAATATCATGTAAAAATTATTTCAATTTATCTTTAGATAAAAAAATAGGGAAACATTGCAAATAAAAATAATTGATAAAATTAAACGAACATTAAAACGCTATGTCTGGCCTCAAATGCAACTAACAGTAATTTATTTAGCCTTTCCTAGAATAATTATGTACTTTAAAGCAATAGAATGTTTTTTTCTATATATTGCACTATTCATGTGCTATAAAATGTTATATAAATAAGTCAAGTTGATCTTCAAGATGTCGCATAAACTAGCCAAATAAGATAACGTTTTTATTAAGAGCCTTCGGACTCTAAAGAGTCTTTTGAACCTACGAGGAACAAATGTCATCGGATAGAAGAACCGAAATAGAAAAAAATGATAATGATTGGCCTTATTAGACTATAACGCGAATATTTGCACAATTGATAAGCCTGATTTGATATTCAGTTTCATGACTGCTCCCCAAAATCTCTCAAATGGCATAAGATTTGCTTCGGCTATTAGACATGGCCACACTAAATGCATATAAACTCTACCGAGTGAAGTCAGGGAATAGACTTAAGTTTAGCCACTTTTGACTAGGTATTCCACGTTGTATATTTTTTAATAAAATTTGATATCGAGAACCAATGATATTGTTTAGTTAAAAACAAATAAACACAACATTACATATTTAAAAAAAAATGCTTAAAAATTAACTCACTTTTAGGACGTATTTGTAAATAATATAACCTCACTAATCTAAGGATTAATAGAAATTTTATCATGTTAAATCAAATCTTTGATAAGTTATGAACTCGTGATAAATTATTTTCGACTTTTTTCGTAATAAAAATATCATTAAAATGTTTAAAATGTTCTATTGTATTTATTTAACAAGATATTTTTTTAATTATTTTTAACCATTTTTTAAACCTGGGTTATCTCACTATACTTAAACATATTTTTATTTATGTCAGAGCCAGAGAAAAAAGCAATAAGATTTAAATTAGTTATTTATTGGGGATAAGTCTCCATAAAAAACACAATTATATTTTAAATAATTTGTCTGAATGTTTCAGGCTTCAGTATACTACAATTTAAGCAATGCTAAGTTCAGCATTTTATATATATTTTATTATAATACTGAGCTTCAAATACAATTTTATTTTTTTAGCATATAACTTTAACTAGATGCTTTTTATTTAATTAAAAAATAATGTGTTTTTTTAATTGGTTCAAGCCTTATAGATGCTTCTTATTAATTTTTCCATTAAATATTTTTTTTAATAAATTTGTAATATAAATATATTGAGAGCAACTCAACGATTCGACTAGTAATAATAATATGTGTACAAAGTAAAAAGGGTTGAATTTAGATGGCTTTCCTAAAATTAAAAAATAATGTCGAGAATGTTTTATCTATAGTTATATAAAAGATGATTCCAATAATGTTAGTTAACAAGTTAAATGATAATGAACATATTTATTAACAAGTTATAATAATTAGATGTGAGAGCTATAAATTTGAATAGCTGTTAAAAATAATTATCTATAATCAACACGTTGATAATCATGCATTTTCCATGATTGGCAATCAATTTCTGAATTATCGCCTATCCACTGACCTCACAATTTACCAATCATTTAAGTTCTAAAACATCTTATTAAATTTCTGTTTATTGAAAGTAATAAACAATTTATTGATATATTACAATATTTAATGCGCAAATAAATAATAACGATTATTTAAAAGTCTGAATACTGTATATATTGTATTTTATTCTAGTTATGTTTATAATTTTGACCTATGCTTAACCTAGCTGTGCCGATTGGATCTATTGATGACCTAAAGTCTTTGATTTTTCTTAAATAACTCTTTTAATATGAATCCTACATATCGCAAACCTTTTGTATTTGTCCAAACAAGTTTGAAATTTTTTTTTATACATCAGCATTGTTCTTTTTCATTGTCTGCAATTGCGAAAAAAATAAAAACAACAATATATGCTGCTGTTGACACGAGCGCGTTGTTTTTTCTTGCTCGCATCCGGTATGACGTGCCGAGTGCGAGTGACACGTGCTGCGAGATCTCAGAATGCGGCGTAAATTGTCATCTATGAAAGGGTTGTCATTTACGCGTCGTAATTATAGCAGTAAAACCCCGTTTGTACGTGCCCGGATTTCACGTTTTCTCGCTATTTGTATTATATTTTCATTTAAGTACATTTAGTACCCGCTTTTAGGTTTTTTCCGCAATTCAATTTATAAACATATTTAATTGAATGCTAACTTCAAAATTATTTGAAAAACAACGTTTAAACTTAGATGTTTTGATAGAACCTAAGAAAAAAAGTATCTTATTCCTGCCCCGCTCATCCAACCAATTTAACACTGTGGAATAAAGTTAGCCTTTTCCCTCTAAACTGCACTACTGTGAATCTGTAGCCATTAGACTTGGGAATAATTTGTGCTTTTAATACCGCTAAAATCTGGTACAAATACTATTATAAACATTGATAAAATTAGAACGACCATATGATCCCAAAAAAATAAGTTATTTATTTTAGATGGAGGTGTTGGATGACATTCCATGGGGTGGAATTATTTTCGTTATTTTCGTAAAACTGGGGGACGAAATAGAAGATTCTAGCGATGAAAACCTGATCAAAAACGCTAGTAGAAGATATTACTGTGCACAATGCTTTTGATGGCTGTGGAACAAATTGATACTGAAACTTTTCAAAAGTACATGGACCTTGTCATTAACGTGATGACATCTTAAGTTATGGATATCGATGATATAGTGGACAGTCACATCTACGAGAGAAGAGGTAATAATCTATTCAATTCCAACAAAAGAAGATGCTATGAGTCGTATTGAGGGCTTTAAATGCTATTTTACCAGCATGGAAAACGTACAAGACGAAACCTTATTATCGATTTATAAGATTAAAAGAACTGTAAACCAGCACAAAAATATGAACCAAACTGATTTGCGTGAATATCTAAATAAAAAAAACAATTTTCAATTTTCAAATGTTATTCCTATCTGGAATCTACCTTTATGCTCAATTATGTTTTTATCGGTCCCTTAAAAAATGTAAAAACGGAGTTTCACTTTAGTAAAAAAATACAAAATATTGCCTAAATTATGAAGCATATCATGAATACATATTTTTATATTTAAGATAATCCGTTTTATGATATTTATGAAGAATTTATCAATATTTTGACTTAAAAATGCTTCCCGTGTAGACGACACTGCTGTTTTAATCCTCATTTTGTATGAATGAATTTCATATTAGTCACATTCGGATGCAAAATTCAGACATACATGCTGGCAGAACATTCGTAATCTTTATTTTGCACAATGCATTTTGCGTGACTTTCAGAACGTCAGTTTAAATCATAGCAAACAAAGTGCAGTGACGTGACAAGGTCAGAGCTACTTCTTCATTGTTCGTATAACAAAACAAACTCAATAGAAACATTTTAATTATCCATCGCAATTAAAAGATAATATATATAAGATGCAAATGTATACTAGTTAATTTTAATAAACTGATTATCTGAGTCAATAGTTACCTAATCTAGTCCGTCTGTATATTAATAAAAAAAATACGAGTGTTCCATCTCAAATGATCCAATTCCATAAATTTTATATTACAGCCATAAATTGAATCCTGAATGGAAAAGTTTTCTCTCAGACATTCTATTCCCACACCACGGGGGCTAACTAGATCCCTACCGAGCAGAGAACATGTATCCTCCACAGAGAGTGCAACTTCGAACCGATTCTTACAGTTGTGGGCCAAGGTCATTTCCGTATCCCAGTCGCCCTTGAATCGGTTAGCGAAGCAGCTGGAGAATATATATCGCGCGATCATGTCACGTGGAGAGCATAATGGAAAATTTCAGCCAAGGTCGAGGTCGCTGCAGCGATCTCATTCAGCTTTCAGGGGTGACCTCCGCGCGACCTTGCGATACACATCTCCGTGTGGGAGCTTTTACATTTTCTACATAACATAAATTCTATTTATCCTCTATTCACACTCTATGTGATACCGTATAATTTTCCAACGGAGGTCGAAGATGAGATTGTGGAAATCTCAAGGATGTGTTGGAATCAATTATGAATGCGGTGTTGAGTGCATCGTTTTGCATTTTATCCGACCTTGTCCTTCGGTGTAACTGCGCTTTATCCTTGTTATAAAGATATTCTTGAAACACATCATTAAATAAATAAAATAAAATGTACGTACACACATATGCGAGTTTTGATTTATTAAGCGTCTAGAGAGGAGCTTACCGTACACATGTCTTGAACTGTGTTCTTTACTTTAAAGCTTATGTCCGTTTTCTTTGAGATGTATGAAAACACAATCTGAAGCTTTGGCGTAATCTCCTCAGGGCTCTTCTAAGGGGCCTAATAGCCGCTTCTATAATTCTGTTTAAAGCTTTATTTCTCTCATTCTTAATTGATTTCGAAAATGCTTGATAAGAGTATCAGAATTTTAGATATTGTCAATCGATATTTTTTATATTATTTATATTTAAATATAAAATTGTATCAAATTTAATAATAAAAATAATAAAATGAGTATAATTTTCACTATTAATAGATTTATTAGATATATTTTAAATAATATCTCATAATATATATGTTTTTGAATTAATAAAATATTTTAAATAAAAGCTAATATCATTATTGCTAAAGATTACAATAACTAGTTAAATAATAATAAATAAAAGATATTTTAGAATAATTTTCTTATAAAGGTGTCTAATTTTATGTTTAAAAAATTCCAAGTATTTTTTTTATAGTGTATAATGCCTGGACATGTTTATAGGCCCCCATTTTTAATTTTTATCATAAATTCACCTTAATACTGTCATACTTTTTTTAAAATTAAGAATTTTCTCTCCATTAATTAGACATTTTTTAAAAAAAATATAATTAGTAGAGTCCTTTGTTTTTTTATATTCCTAAATGTTCCATAATTTGAATTATTAATATGCATTGTATGCGAAATTTTATTTTTAAATCAATATAAATCAACTTTAATTTGGTGCATTTTAAAATACTGTTAAAAAATTGTAAATCATTTTAAACAACTATTTTTTTTCACCAATATTTAAATTAATTTAATATATATTAATTAAATATACATTAGATTAATATACATTAGAAAAATTAGCATATAAATCATATTTGTATTAAGTATCTGTAGAGAATTATTGAGATAGATAAAATATAATAGTATAGGTTTTAAATTATTTGAAAATAGTTAAAGAAAATCCAATGCATATTTTTTTGTTTGTTTGTATATTTGGTATACAGAATTGTTCACCAAGATTTGTTCCCCGTTGTTACATCATATACACGAAAACTAATGATCCCAGATTTCCTCGGTAGATTAAGCGGGATTACGCGAGAAAGATAAGGGAAATCCAGGCTTAGAGTAGTGCGCGAGTGTAGAGTTGGGATGCTGTAACTCCCGGCGAATTTTTCAGAGCTTTTTCTTGGCTCTCCCGGATTACACGGTGGAGTTTTCACCAGTGTCATCATCAGTGTGCATTAGAGACAAAGCTGCTCCTTCAGATCTATAATATTATTTCTACATATATATATTTTTTTTTCATATTTCGCTCCAGGTTGACATTGAAGCAAACCAGGGAAAGCGTCCAAGGCGACTCTTTGTGTTTCCAATTTGAATTGCGACAAAGGATTCTTATTTAAGGTCTTTCGTTGTTAAATTACCTTGTAATAAGTAACCACTAAAGCGACGTCTTGCTCCCGGGGTCTCAAGACGGTGGTAATTGAACACCGAAATTGAATTCAATCTTAATAAATATGGAAGAAATGAGAAACTCATTAGTGTTTCGTTCATAATGATGGAATTTATATTCTACAATTTTAGCGCTGCAAAATTGTATAGAAAATTTCGTCTCGATAATTAAAATATACATTACAGTCATTCGGGGTGATGGAGAGGTCCCATAATGAAAACAATTTTTGCACTATAAAAATTAATTAAACAACAAATTAATTTACGCAATACAAAGTTTAATCGAATTTAAGCTTTTATACATTTAATGTCATAGCAAAAATATGTACAAACAATTTATAAAGAAAAATATTATATAATTATATAAAAATCCCGCCCCTAGTGAATCAGGTGGAGTCATCCCCTCCTACAAAATGATTATCAGTGCCTCTGCCAAGGCGGTCCGCGGGCAGTCAGTCCCTCTTTCTCTACCCACGGCGGTAGAAACGTTAAAACGTTCCCGAATTTCGCTCCTTGGTGAGATGTAGTCGCCATCTTGTTGCGCTACACACGGATGCCACCATAATGACTCTGGATATATCCTCTCGTATTTCCCATGACAAACCACATCAATTAACCAATTAACAAGCAAGCTGACCGTTATAATCGCTGACGTTTTGGCGCCTTATCATCCCTTACCAGGGAGTGAACGCATCTCTTTCATAAAATGTTTAATCTAAAAGCTGTCCATAAATGTTGTTCATCAATAAAGTGTCGATGTCAACATCGTAAGCGTAACAGTCTTATTGTAGAGCCCTGGCTTCATCCACCACCCTTCTCCATGTTATCCGGTCTGCCACCAAGTCGCTCCATCTTTTGGTAAGTTTCAATAATACAGTGTCCCTCTGTACACAGTCCAACCCCTGGGCGGTGTCCACCTTCTCGTGGTCCAGGGGGTAAGTACCTGACAAGCGGATTGCTTACCAGTCTGTCGTGGGAAACTAAGAGGCACCTCCAGTCGGCTCTCTGCCTTAGTCCGTTTTTAATCGTGTTAAATCCAAAAAGCATTGAATAAAATAATAATAATTTATCTAAGTTTTTGAATAGAGGTATTTTAAATAATCTCTATAATATTATTGTAGAAAAATCTTTCATTAAATGTGAGTTAGATTTATAAAAGCCCTTGAACTAGAGCTCGCAATTTACCGTCAAATTGCAATCATCGGTAACGGATAAATAGTTTCTCCCATTACCGGTTTACGGCTTATTTACCGGTAAATGAAAAAAAATAGACTCAATACTGGTTGTTGAAAAGCAATGTTCAAATATTTTCCACGATTTTTTTCGAGTTTGAAATATGACATTTCTCTCTGAATAACATAGTTTATATCATTTTTTTGGTTTATCCACTTTATTTTTAGTTTTTTGTTATCTATTGCTAATTTGAGCTTTTCTTCAAATGTTAATATTTTGACTATTTCTATCTCATCTTCTTCTCTGTTTTTTTTTTCAGAAATTTTATAATTCTTATCCCTTAAAAATACATGCTTAGTTACATCGATGATTTTTGCCATTATTTTTGTTTTATTCGTTATATTGCATATTCCATATTCGTCAAAATCATGTATTGTATCAGGATCATTAAGATAATTAACCACATCGAAATATATTGTCCTTCTGTCCTTTATTCGAGTTATTGGCTCTTCTTTAAGTTTCTTGACTAAAAAAGAACTGTATTTAGACAGTTCATCAAGCATAAATTGTAATGTTATGTCGGCTGTATATAGATCTATGTCTTCACGACGCAAAGGCTCTAAAGCTACTTTTACCGGTTTTAATCCCAATATTATATCAGAGATCTTATCAAATTCATATATTGATATCATATTATCGATATTTATTCCCGATTTTAAATCAAGCAAACTTTTTAAGATCGCATTTTTAATTTCAAGAAAAACAAATATACACCCTACTCCGCATGCATACCTACAATAAACTTTCGTGATAATATACCTGTATCTGCGATAAAATCATTTCCGGTAATCATAATAAAATAATTTCCGGTAATAATTCTGCACCGATGGTGTGTTTTTGGAAATTTACCGGTAAACCGATAAACCGGTTAACCGGTAATGCAATCTTGAACATCTCAATAAATTTAAAAACTATTTTTACATAATAAGACTAAGGACATTTGTCGGCTTTTAACGTTTTTTTCGCACAATAATCAATTAAAGAATTAACAACTCATTTTTACATACTCAAAATAATAGTTTTTTTTAACTTATTCCTTATTTTATATGTAGAAGGTCAGATATATAATTTTATAGATATTATATAAAATTGTTATTATTTAATAATAAATTAAATAAAATTGTATTATCTTAAAAGCGACTAGCTACATCAGATTTGTATTCTCGAACAGGAAAATCACCATTGCAAGAATACCCCCAGTGCTTCTCTTCGCAACCTTATAACTAGGCAATATCTTCCAGGTCAGCGTGTTTGCACGTTAGCAGCAGCTAGCTACCTTGTCAGATAAGAATGTAAAGAGCGGGTGCTGCTTCTATTGTATTATTTGGCTCTGTACTGAGTGTTGTTATTACTTAACGAATAAGTACCGGGTGATACGCAAAAAAATCATATTCATTCATAAATAATAAAAATATTTAGCTGGATCATTACTTTCGCAGTCGTAATGTAATACATATTTAAAATAAATAATTACTGCAGCACAAAAAAAAATTAAAAGTGGTGAAACTTGAACGAAAACTAGCACGGTCCTATATTTCAACATAAATTATTACACGCGATAACTTTAAAAAGCGTATAGTTTCTTTTTCGTCCAAAAATTCCTCACCACTGCTTATCTCTAATTGCCGTTCTTCCACTATTTTTATTCGTGCTCAGGTTTCGCCCGAGCGAAAGTAAAAAAGAGGGAAACGCGGAAAAAATTGTAGGAGACAGACAGGGAAAAATGTAAAAATGTTAAAGCAAAAATAAAATGGAAACCGGCTATGTATTTTGTTATGCCCCGCTGAAATGGCAGGCCAGAGGTGAGCTGCGCAGAATTAACTAGCTGGAAATAATATTTCAGATACGCTAAGTATTATATTGTTCGCATTTATTAAAGAAACCTTATCAGCCTTTGCTTCGCCGAGTTGTGTTAATGTTGCGGACTCGGACCAATCCCTCCCCCCCCCCTCTTCCTCTGCCCCCCTGAGATAAAACTTTTCCCTGCGAAGAAGATGAGGTTGTTTTTCTTCTCTTTGCCCGAGTGCCACATTTTCCATATCCATTATTTCTACCTCCCCGATAGTGGCCCTTAACACTCATAGTAGAATTTTATATCTGGGGTTAAATGGGGCACGATCGCGAATTGATGACTCTAATGGAATCTTTTGGGGATAATGAAACTGCTGATCGAGCCATAATGAGATTGTAAATGGTTATGTTTATGGCAAGGCTAAGTATAAGTCAACGACTGTGTATAAGACATGCCTTTAAATAAACATTTGGACTTACTATTTGTGTAACTTTTATTGTTAGCTATAATATGAGATACAATTCGCTGTTTCTCAAACTAAAACTGATTAATTTATATAAAAAAGGTACTATCACTAAGGTTAGATAATTCACATACACTTGTATGTGAGTTTAACAGATCACTATCACCGTTTTTTAAAATAATAATTAAGGTTCGTGACTAAAATCATTGCAAACATTTCCTCTCGCCTGTGATAAATATGCAATTTAATTTTATAGTAAACACATTGACACATTTGACCACGACATAGACATTGTGCCTTGATCTCGGGGGGCTCTTGAAGATGCATGACAGTGTCAATTAGCATGGGACTGAGGATCAATAATACCAAGACAAAATACATGCCCATATGCCAAGTATAAACCCTTGAACCCCCGAGAGTCAAAAATTAAAGGATCTATCTGTCCAAAAACTTACATATCTCGGCTCACTTATTACAAAAAATAATAAAACCAATTTGGAAGTACGAAGAAGAACCATGCTGGCGAACTGTAGTTATTAGTATACCCATAAGTAATGTCGTTTTTCTTATACTTTATTTAACTTTTTTCATACAAAATAATTCCCCATATTATCTTTAACCTCTTGCCTTCATTCTTTCAAATCATCCATGCCCTTCTTGTAAAACTCTGCAAGTTTTGACTGAAAATAGTCTAGAAGGGCTGTATTCACCTCTTCTCAGGAATTGAAATTTTGATCTCTTAGAAAATGTTCCATAGAACAAAATAAGTAAAAATCAGATGGTGCGAGACCCGGTGAGTAAGGAGGATGCAACAGGGTGACCCATCCAAGATCCTGAATTTTTTCACACATCAATTTTTCAACATGAGGTCGCGCGTGAATGCGGGTGGGACCCAAACACCTTCTTTTTTAATCTTTACCAACTTTTTTAGGATCTTCTGAGTACTGGACCAGAATGTACCGTCCTTTTCCGATATTTTTTTAATGGTCAGCATCGGGTCGTTTTCGATTGCAGAATTAACGTCTGCTTAATCCGCCTAGAATCTACTTCGCTGCCCGTTTAACAAACACAAATCACCAGATATAAATTTTTTGAACCACGCTGGCATTTCTCTTGCAATATGTCACTGCAAATCTCGCAATATCTCTTCAAATTCTTGCCGCTTTATTTTTAAAATGATATTGAAAAAGTATACAGCTCCGCAGATGTTGTTCCGACAGACACGTCTCTTCCATTGTCGTCAGAGGGATAAAGAAACCGTTTGTTTTGTCTAAAGGCGACGAGCAGGTAGCCGCCACACAAAAGCTTTGAAGGAGACTATTTTAAAGATGGCGCATTGAAAAAACGACATTACATATGAGCCTAATACATTGGCTTTCAACTGCATCGATAGGCGAGATTCCTCTAAATGAAGACTAAAGTCAGGCCCTGCATGACCCTCATAAGGCATGTCCTAACATGCGGGTCTGAATGCTGGGCTTTGACGAAACAAGATGAACGACAGCTGGATATCCTGGAGAGGAACATTCTAATACCAATATTTGGAGCTGTATTCGACGTTGGGGAGTGTTGTATCCGACGCAACAAGGATCTGTACCGACTATACAAGGATATACCGATCACAGCTGTCTTCAGAGTAGCTAGACTCCGGTGGATTGGTCACGTGTCAAGGATGTTGCCGCAGAAATGCTTGACAAGATGACAATGATTAACAAGCCTTCCTTCGTAGGAAAGGAAGACCAAGACTGAGGTGGTTGGACTGTGTAAAGTTAAGAATTTTGCTCTGATATTTCATACAAGATAGTCAAGCCATTCGAGGGCTGCCTCAGTAAATTAGTCAGAGTAACACCAGCAAAGATCAGCCCACTTTGCCTTACATCTCATAATCTTTATGTGTTACGTTACAGGAAAGAGTCTCTCTCCTCTCTCCGCCATCATCACGCCAGGCACGGCAGGGGCATAAGGGTAACAAAACGAACCGAGCAGCCACCTATGATTCACGATCATTGAACCGCCGTGCCCTGCTGTCATCATCTTATTCAATATACTTATCAGACCCAGCATGTGCTATTATCATGTGGACGACTGATAGCTAACTAAGAGGATTATACTTCTTTCCCAGAAATAGACGAGCTTATTTGTACCGGGACTCACCCAGCGAAACGCTCGAAAACGGACCACCGATCCGGAGAGCCTCTTAGTTTCCTAGAACACAGGATGACCAGTCTGTCTATCGCTGGATGTTGGACTATACAGAGGGACACTGCATCATTGAAACTTAGCGAAAAATAGAGCGATGTGGCAGCACACCGGATGAAATATAAGAGGGACTGTCGCACATGCCGCTCTATATCAAGGAGCGCTATAGGAGGGTTTTATGTATTACTTCTCATTTGATTTGATTCATTATAAGGCTTTCGACGATCTGCCTTTTAATAACCCTAAATAATTTCATCTAATAACAAAAAAAATAACCCAATGTACATCATTAGATGACTTAGAATGAAAATAATGGTCAAAGCAATAATTAATAAAATTGTAATACTGACGCATACTATATACAATGAACACGACTTCTTGCAAAGTATCTATATGTGCCATCAAAATTCCGCATCCGCATCTCCGACCACCGACGGGATCGCGTGCTTTTCCGTCCGCTGGATTCGTCCCAGGTGTCACACGCTGATATTCATCAGCAGCCCATCAATTTGACAGTGTCCGACGATGGCTGGTGCTAAACGGTCTTCGCGGACATACCTCCACGGTCGTTGATTAACCGCCTTGTCGCTCCAATTTTAATTATGCCCGGGGTGGAAAAAAAGTGCCACCGCATTGCTCGACGTAATTAAAGGCGGCACTGTTTTTTTTTGCAAGAGATGCCGTCCGCGTGAAGATGGACGCCGCGATAAACGCCGCCGTGGTCCAACGAGGCGAAGAGGGGCAGAGGGGGTATTGTGCCTCATCATCGCCAATCAACGTCATGGCAATTAATTTAAACGGCAAATTTGTCCACACATCGTAATATTGCAACGGTGTTAATAAATTGATATATTGAAGCTAGAGTTAATCTTATATTAAATGTAATGCATATTGCACAATATTCCGCGATTGAGAGTAGGACGTTCAACAATCACGATGCTAATTGAATTGCGATACAGGCAAAATGCACAAGACAACTCAGACAATTATCATGTGTAGGCGATGCCGTCTGCGATAGCTGCATCTGCTGATCCCAGACACGCCAATAAGTAATTGTTAATTGATTCTATACCAAATGAATTTGATTTCATGACCAGATAGCTGCGTTGGTCATTCCGAATAACTTATCTTGGCTCACAATAGCCGAGGCTGAGGTCCACGTAGGCGCACGTATTAATTGGTGACATCCTTTCCGTTTTAATTAAATCAAATTACGGCGAACGGTCTCCCAGACTCTTGTCGGTTAAGTGCTGGACCTGGATTAGTAAAGTGGACATGTGTATAGTCATTGTAAGCCGCTAATTGGTAGCTTTAATTTTATATTATTAGAAAAAACGCTCTGGTTACATATTAATATGTAAAATATTATTAGTCCGAACGAAAATTACATTTTTTGAGAGCCATGTTAGATCTTTAGTATTCGGTCTTACAACATGTGTTTTGTGTCGTTTCTGTAGAGTAGAACCTAGAAAATGTTATACTGATAAAAAATAAACATATACAACGAAGGCGGCTTATATATTTTGTTAATTACATGCAATTAAAAACTTATTATCAAATACTATTTTTTTGCCTCAGACATTGAGGACCACGAAGTATAGAATAGGTCAAAAATGTCCTTGAAGAGTACGTTGGAATAAAATTTAATTACTTTTATTTTGAAGACAATAAAAAATTGTCAAATAGATGAATGTCGTATTCATTATCCCAGCCGTCATGGTGGCTGTATAACAAGTGCGTCGTCCGAAGAGGGTCTCTCAGAGATGAACTTTTCTATGCATAAAACTAATTATTCATGATATGCTTCATAATTTGGTTGATATTTTGGCGAAAATGGCAACGTTCACACCGATATTTCATCGCAGACTGGGCTCTCAGTTGGATCTTTTCTCAAAAAATCAGTTGGGTCAATACGTCCTACAAAGCAGATAAAGTGGTTTGCTAAAAATATCTTGTGGGCGAATACGGCTGTTTTACGTTCTGTTTCATGTTTTATTATAAAAATGTTAATACAAAAATTATATAAAAACCTTCAAACAACATCAAAGAAAATTTTATTGTCCTTTAAATTAAGTTAAATTTAAAAATATTAGCTACATTTAAATTTATTACTAAAAAAAATATGCGTGTATTTTCTAATATATATAATTTAATGCCAACATTTTTTTTCATGCTTAATTCTAATAAATACATAAACAATAAAATTATTTTTTTTGCTAGACATGCCGGAGCCCCGCGATTATCATTTTTTTGCGTCGTCCTTCCTACTTTTTTTCGATTCCCATTAAACAATCTGAACTCTCTTAATTTTTTCACAAAGTTACTTCTCATACTTTTAATTACTCTGGCTTTTCTTCATGCATGGCTTATTAATTAAGGCTTTGTCGGGCCGTCATAAAAGTCTATGGCGGTTTGTTCCTCCTATTTTTCTTTTTTTTTTTTCAACATTTCCCGCTTTCAGTTTTCCGCCAAAGTTTCTTGAAGTTTCACTTCGCTATTTGCTCGGCACGGTCGACCTATTTTTTGAAAATAATGTCCCTACAATTTTGTCCAAATTAGCGTTTGAAACAGGAAAAGAAATGAAAAGTTTTAATCTGAATTATACATCGATATGGAAATTTATTTATATAAATGTTGGCGTCCGCTGGTATATTTACACATGTGGCGGAAGTGCCGTTTATGTTTAGTGAGTGTACATGCCGAAGTGGCAATTCAGAAAGTTTTCAATTGCATTAGTGCATTGTTTCCAATTAGTTTCTCTTCTGAAAATGGATATTCTATTCATTAATGACCGCGATTCGATGTTAACGTTTATTACATTTTTCGCGATAATTATTTATACGTCATTTGCATGGCTCATAAATTTGCACAACGTAGTTGTATGTTTATTTTACCGTCGATGTATCATGAAAACCCCCCCTCCGTATGAAATATTTTGATCGGTCAGCATTGCATGCACGATATTCGCGGTGGCTAATATTTAATGCCGCTGAAAAATTTAATTGGCAACTCTGACCGCAAACATTTCAGCAATTTCATTGTTCGCCACGCTCCACACAAATATGTAGATATAGCGAGCTTCAATATAGCGAGGATTTGATTGACGACCGAAAAACTAGCTGCGTTTGTGCATTAGGCGGATCGGTTGCCATCGGGGAACAATGCGAACTGGGATTCCCGCTCATCCGGCTGAATGGCAAGGTATTAGCTTGCCCAGTTGCACTGACAGCTTACAACAGGGACACTATGAATTAAATTGTGATGTGGACCGACGGGGATACAGCTGATATGTCATGTCCGGGTGACACGTTCATATCCCACAGATTTTTCCAAAAAAAAAATGCATGTTGCATGTTAAAAAAATGTATTTTTTACGGTTTTATTGTGATTTCAATATCACAATATTATTTGTATGTGTTAATATATCAAATAAAAATGAATTAGTATCATGGTTTGTAGGTGACATGCATATTATTTCGATAATATATCAAGGTTGTTCGGAAAGTAATTTCTTAGGTATATATTGTCAATATTGATCCAATAACTTTTGCCATCTTTCTGGCAGTAGCATGATTCCACGTTCATAAAATTGTTGTTCTTTGCTGGTAAAAAACCGATCCAGGTGATTTTTGAACACCTCATTTGAAGTAAAGGTTTAACTTTCTATAAAAAAATGTAGAGACCGGAACAAATAATAATCAGAAGATGCCAGATATAGAGAATATATAGAAGTATATCCCACCTAAGCTGTAAAAGCTTTTGGCGAGTTAACAAACTTGCATGAGGTCTCGCATTATATTGGTGGAACACTATACCCTTTTTATTGATTTATTCTGACCTTTTCTGTTTAAGTGAATCATTCAATTTGTTCAGCTGATAATAGTACACTTCGGAATTGATCGTTGTGTTGTCCGGTAGAAGCTCAAAAATCCACTAAATAGATAGCATCACCTTTTTTGATGAATATCGGCTTTCGAAGCCGGGCTATCTTTCATACGCCATGATCCCTTGCGTTTAACAATGTTGTAGAAAATCCATTTCTCGTTCCCAGTGATGATACGTTTGAGAAACAAATCACAGACGTCAACGCATAAATTTCTTTCCGTAAGAACATGAAGATCCCATGTTTCGAGCTTTGAGATTAAACCTAGGCGTTTAAAATGATCATGGATGATCGAATTCGATAAATTAAATATCTTAGCGACCTTATGAGTTGTTGTTCGCGGGTTTGCATCAATTAATGCCTTTATTGTGTCTTTATTAGGTTCAACTGGCATTCCTTCCACATCAATATTTCCGAATCGAAATTTTGCAAGCCAGTTTTGGCACTGGCGTTATGTCAATACATCTTCACCATACACATCGGATAATTTTTGTCTTGCTTAAGCAGCATTTTTCGATAGTAAAATATAAAGTAAAATATTTCGCAAAATGCTGCTTTTGACTTTCCATATTTAAAAGGGTACCAACCAAAAACTACTGCTTATCAATCGATTTTTTTCACAAGCAAGCCTTGCTATATCAGCTATCAAAATATATAATGATTATGCGGCTTAAGTTTTATGTAAGTAAATACAATCAAGTCCTCTGTTAGGAAAAAACGAAGTGACTTTCCGAACAACCCAACAAGTTACCCGCGACTGACCTCAAGTTAGTCGGGTAGGTCCCCGACGAAAATTATGAATCCGGGGAATTCTTTATTACATAGGTGTGTAAGTGAAAGAGATACATTATCATAGTTTTATAAATTATTTATATATGTAGTTTGGCGCGTTATAAAGACGAAGAATCCAACTGAAATGATATTTAATTTAACCAGTGACGTGATTTGGCACTGGGGGAATATCAGTGTGAGAGACTCATCCCCCCTGCAACTTTAGAATATTTATATAAGTAAATAGGGCTTTGATATCTTTCTGTTATACCAACCATCCATCGTAGTCATATAAATAAATTAAATGTTTATACTATAACCAAATATTTATCACAATAGATATTTATTAGTTAAAATTGTTGAGATATTTGTACAGATTTTTACAATCGTCCAGATTTTTATAATTATAATGATATAATAATATATATTCATAAATATATTACGAGTTATATTCAAGAAGATTTTTGTTTAACCCTTTAAAGGCGCGAAAGCGTGTGCTCTAACATAATAAAATTGATACAAATTTAGACAAACCTTAAATATAATTAATAAATAAATAAAACTAAAGTAACGTATTTTAAATTATTATTTCGTTTAAATAACCTAGCCTTGTCGATGGAGACTAGTGACGATAGAGCTATTGAAGACCCTAAGTTTTTGATTTTTCTTGAATAAATCTTTTTATAAAAATCCTACATCAAATGTACGTCCGATTTGGGACCACTGTAGAATGTTGAACATGTTATAGAAAACAAGCTATAGCAGGGAGCGTTACATGAGGGCTTACTGTATTGATATTTTAACTGCTATTAAATACCATTTGATAACAAATTCGTAGGAATATTTTTTTAATTTGAAGTAAGTAAGTAACAATAAATGTGTCATGTGTTTTTTTTTAAGTCCTACCCCTGTAAAATATTAAAGAACTACTACATGATCCCGGTTGTCGTTGGTCAACTGTAAAAAACCATTTGAAAAGGATCCGAAAAAATAAAAAAGGAATTTGGGTATTGCACAAACATTTTCTAAGCGCTGAAATAAAAATAACCATGTGTTTATCGTTTTATCTAGCTATGAGACCGAATTGTTTTTGACAAGAGTTTTTTCTGTTAATGAAAAGTGGGTGCTGTACAACAATCCAAAGAAAAAAAAAAAAGGCTTTTTTTCAATAAAGTATCAACTATCATTTACCTTAAAATTGATAAATTTTTATTTTAGTAGAAGACGTAACAAACACATTTTTTTTGAAAAAGTGTCTCAACAATTTTACAAAAGATAAATCAAAAAATTGTCTTAAAATTAATAATTGTATTTATTTATAAATATGATTAGTATCATTAGAAACATTACATGTAAAATAATCCGTGAATATTAATGTAAACTTTAGGTATTTTAATTATTTAGGTGATTTTGGTTATTGATCCTTGCAGATGAACTTGAGCATATTACAAATAATCAAGGAGATTAAATTGATAGAGTGAGTTTAACGTCAATTTTCGGATCATCAAGTCAAAAACGGTTGACGGAAATTGTTCACCGTGTACAGAAGGCAGTATCTAAGGACTTTATTTAGACCTAAATTGGCTTATTTACATCCATTCGACTTAAATCCATAGGCATCGGAGTAAGACGGAGCGTCCATTAGCACACCGTAGCACGGCTCCCTCCGGTCCATCTCATTTGGCATAAGCGTCGAGTAATCCCTTTGGTGCGGTCGCTCCTACAGGAATGTCTGACATGTCGATTGTGGTCGGATCAAAGCCCAATTCCGGGATTGAGAAATCCACTGGCCCGAAACTTTGGAGCCGTATCCATTTAGCTAATTATACCCGATCAATATTAATCCGGCCGGACTCAAACCCCCACGAAACTCTAACCCCCCGATGTTTACGTCTTTGGATAAGAGAAAAAACGGGAGAGTCGTTATTATAATTCAATCGGCCAATCTTGCGGAGACAATCTAGTTTTTTCGCCGATTTGGTTTGTATATCGCTTTATATGGAAATTAAATCACGCTGCTCACGCGGCGCGTCATTGAGATGCTGAGCCTCGTCTCCAAATTTAATAACACTGGAAAAAAACTTTCAGCCATTTCAGTAATGAAATTTTAAACTGAGAATTATATTTCGTTTATATTTTATTTTAAATAGTATGGCGAAAAAAAAAGTTTGTAAAGTATTAATTAGCAAGCCTTACAAAACATTTTCGAACTGAAGTAATTTAATATTTTCGATGGCTTACTATGAAATGTTTTAATTAATCCTCGAAATCTATGGAGAGAGTTAAAACGCAGAAACCTCTATTATTATATATATAGCTATAATATATTTTTTTTAAAAACTTTACGTTTTTCAGCATTTTATGGCGTAAAATTGCAATGCATAATTATTTATCTTACTAAAAATAATTTCCCTGTTTTTGAAATACGAAATTTTAGATAGATTGTCAGCATTTCTATTTAAGGCTTTTCATCAGCGAAAACTAAATTTTCGTATAATTTAATTTAACAGCCCCCCAAAATACCTTCCTGCAGTAACTAGCCGGGTTAGAGGGGGGTGGTAAACATGAAAAGCGTACGCATAAATATGCAAACATTGATATGCACATACGTCCATGCAATCGGTGACATGATGTGCGAAATTGCTTCTAATATGCAAATGTGCAATATGCGTGCACCGCTGCTTCGGTGATTACATCCGGTAAGGGCAGGGGAGAGTGGGTAATCGAAGGGGGAGGAAATGGTCAGAGGCTAGAGAAATTAAAAAAAATGAATTTTGAATAAATATATTTGATTTTAAGTGAGCCTTGACCCTTTTGTTACTGAGCTTAGATATATTGCATTTTACTAGTTGAACAAAAAATTCCAAATACATCTAATAGGTGAAGATATTGTTAAAAAATTAGAAAAACCTTGTTTCGTCCACGCTTTATAATTATTTTTTCCAGAATGTTTCAGTTGATACATTCGATTGATACAGTTTATAGACTGAAGCTTTACGAGACGATGATTTATCTCAATATTCCTCAAAAATTGATAAATACGTAGATTCGGTTCAATATTTAGAGGTGCTGCGGAATATTAAAAATTAAAAAATATATTCATATTTTTATTTAAAATATAAAAAGTAAGGTAAGGTTAAAATACCAAATAGTATTAACTGATAAAATAAGGGACAAGCGGTACGTGACTCAAATAATCTGTGAATCAGTAAGACTGCGCTACGGTGAGTCAGTGTGACTGCACCGAGTCGCAGCGCGACATGGCGCTTAAAGGCGACCCCCCCCCCTCCCTTTTCGCACGACTCTATCTGACCCACATCCGTCCAGTAGCCGACGCTAGTAGCGCTGGCAAGTTTACCGCGATTTATAAATATAAATCATATTTATATTTTATTAATCGAGGGACACATACATATTATTATATAAAAATATATTTTTCCTCAACTTGCTAGGGGGTGGTGCATCTCCGCAGTGTATTAATATGAGCTGCTCCTGTAATATGCGTAAGGCTTGCAATATCGGAAGTCAGATGCAACATGCGTGTTCAATCTGAATTATCTGAAGAATTTGAGACACTCGGTAATACTCGGTAATAGGAGACTCCGGTGTGGAAACAACTAGCACCATTTCTAAAAAAATATGTATAGCTTCTTGCCTTTGCGAATGCCATAGAAATTATGGCTAGATCTCGGGCGGTTCTCTTCATTGCCATGGGACTAAGGATCAACAAGTCCAAGACAAAATAAATGCCAGGTACGAACCCTTGAATCACTGAGAGTCGAAGAGTACAGTTTTAAGGCCGTCCAGCAATTCACATATCTTGGCTTTCTTATTACGAATAACAATTAAATCAATTTTGAAGTACAAAGAAAAACCATACTGGCAAACCAGTGCTACTATGGACTTCATCTGCATCTACGGTCGAGATTCATCTCAAAGAAGACTAAAGTCAAGCTCTACATGGCCCTTGAATGTTGGGATTTAACAAAACACGATGAGTGAGGGGGATTCTGAGATGAATATTTGAATATTAGCTTTCTATTCCTAAAAGAAAGAAAAACCAGCTGTGGCGGTTGAACTGTGAACAGAGAGACACTGCATCATTAAAACTTATCAGAAGATGGGGCGGCAAGGTGGCAGGCTGAATAAAATAGAGATGGATGTTGGATGAGACTAGGGCTCTACAATAAGGCTGTTGCGCTTATGATGATGATGAAGTCTAAAATATCTAAACACAAAATTGAGTACAATATTCAGTATTAGCTTCAGTGGTCTTTCTAGATAATAAATTTCCATAAAATACCATTTCTAATGTGTCCTTCAGTTTTTATATTCAATATCTAAAACCTTATATTCATCCAATACTTACTACTCTAGACTAAATAATAATTTAAAAAAGGTTTGAGTATCACTGCTTTCATCGGTTATGTGTGAGCCCACCGTGTGATGCATTTGTTAGTCATACATCCTGTCGTCGAGCGCATTGAATAATGCTGTGACCAAGGATATCATTATTCAACCGAATGCACTTTTAAATTATGCAAGAAAAAATGACTTCTCTATGGAAAACACTTGTCCGACACGCATCCATGCGGAAAATTGCATTCTAATATATTAAATGGCGATAAGCCGCATGGACAAACTCTGCCAGTGACCCATTGTGTTTATTGAAATTAAACGCAATTGCAAATTTAAATTATTATACCGTGTTATTTTGAGCAAATGCCCTTGCTATGAGTGCGCGAATAATATTATTGCCGGCACTATTGAATAATTGATGTGCTTATATTACATCGTAATCTGGGCAAGGAGTATTATTCGAAGATGGATTCATAGGGATGCATATGAATATTCAATTTATTATTGTCGTTATACCCGATTCTCGGAATATCGTATTGAGTGGATCGGTTTTAATTAATTTATTAAAAGGACGGCTAATTCCATGTAAAACATCCTCGACCTTCACCGCGCCAGGTCATCTCCTGCTGGAAAATTGGCCGCTGATTCATCCGGCGTGTGAACAATTGGTTCCGACACGTACATAAAATAAAAATAGAAATAATTGTTGATTATAGTGATTGGATGGATGGATGCATTGGCCGATGCAGAAGCAGAAGGTCGAGCTGGTGCGTCTACCTTCGTCCTTGGAGCCCTAGTCGGGTCGACCACCGACTGGTTTTGCGTTTTTTGCGTGTCCGCCTGACCGCGTATTGAATTTATATCGTCGTGTTTGATCTGAAGGATTTCATTCATCACTCTATATAATCTGCAGGTATAATAATACAGTTGTTAAAAAATATGGTAGTCCAAATGCTTTTAAATATAAGTTATCAACCGCTTTACTTTAAAACCATGTGTTAGCTATTATCAATAAAAATATCCTTAGTCAATTATGTTTTCATATTTTATATTCAGATCAAATTTAATTTATTTTTCACATGAATGAAAATACATAACAAATTTTACAAAGCGCCATTCATCCAAATAAGGGTTGCATAAAGATTCTAAAGACACGGGGCAATGAATCTCTCACGATAATATTTCTCCCTAGCCAGTGTAATTAAGAATTCACAGAATTCATAGCTTTTCGTCAGTAGATCTAGATCAGTAGACTAAACCTAGATCAGTCGCGGCTAACTTATGATAATAAACTAATCGTATGTTACTTAAAAGTGATGGGACTAGTCATGCAAAATAATTATTATTTCTTTACAATGCTCTCAAATTGACATTTAAAATTTAATAAAAAAAATAGTTTAGCTCTCCTTCAATATAATATAATAATTAACACAAAAATATGATAATTTAAATAGTAATATTTTGTTTAAATGTATTTTTTAGGTCATTAAAAATATTAACAAATCTTCGTTAAAAATATGTTATAGGATATTTTATTTCTTATGCTCGAAACTTCTTAGTTCATGATTAATATTCTCAGAGTATAATCAGTATCTAAGGTTCGGTGATAATGTTTATCACACGCTTTGGATGCCACATAATAAATAGTAAAAAACAACAAATCGAATAAATATTACAGGTTAACTTTATTCTTTAAAGATATGTACAATATGATTATGTAAAAAAGTCATTTTTTTAAATTATAGCTTTTGGGATTCGGTTTTGTTTTATTACAAAAAATTAGCTTTGTAAAATAAGTAAATTATTGACAAGACAATAAAAAAATACATTTATACCAAGGGTTTTATATTTATTTATACACAATAATAACTCAAATTAAACAATCATAAATAAATAAGTAGTTATTATACAAATATGTGTATTCTTCAAGTCGTAATAAATATATTATATATTAATTAAAAATAAATATACACTAGGGTGTCAGAAGTAAATAGACGTGATTTCTGTAAATAAAATGATCGTTCAGATCATAAGATTTGTAAAAACGTCTGTTTCCCAAAAAATAGATTAGTGTTAGGAAGTGTACCTGGCGACCTATAAAAATCATTAGATAAGTTGATGATGAATCCCTTGAAAATAACAGTGCAAAGGCATTTCCATTGTGATGGGCTTTGAAAAAGATTTAAAAAAAAATACTACTGACCAAGTTCCAGAAACAATGCCGATACAATTGGGCCCAACATTAAAAATTAAAACTGAAGACTTTTACAAACACAAATTTGAATATAAAGTTGTTCTGCAGATTTTATTTTAAATTTTTCTACAATTTAATACTATCTAAGATTAATTTTCTTTGAAATATATGCACAAACAAACGACAGCTGCATTTTTGGTCATTTGGTAATACTTCATAATTATATTTTTATCTTTAATTTAATTATAAACCATTTATATTTAATTATAAACCACGCAGCTCATAAAAATGATTTTATCTACAATTAAATGTGAGCTTTTATTTTAGGTGCTAAATTCCAACTGCTATTGCTATATATTTAATTTATCTTTACATTCATCAAGTCATCTGATATTATTTTATATATAATAAATATGTATAATGGTTTAAAAATATATTGTGGTAATTATTATTATAAATAAATGCTTTAAATCATGTGGGTATTAAATAGATTGAATTGCGAACTTTCTCAAGACATCTAGAAGTCAGTTAGGACATCTAACGCAATTACAATGGATCTTGCGCAAGTTTTTCCATCTCTTCCTCGTCCACATTGCCGCAAGAACTGAGCCACATATTTCATCCCGGGACATAACAATGTAAATATAGGCAGTTATAAGCGAAAGTTGCAAATGGCCAAAGCTATATATCAAATATATAGTTTCTATTAGTGTGTGGACCAGAGCTCAACATCAAAACATCTCATTATCGGCGCATTATCTATTGCCAGACGTGCGAACGGGATCGGCGCATACTGACTTGCATACAGCGATCGAAAACAATAAACAATAAGATATTATACAATTGTTGACATGTCATTGTATGTGAACGCGGCTCTTATACAAGCGTATCGCATGTCTCGGGCTGAAATATTATTCTTCAGCCGTTTCATCGGGCGCATCGTTAACAACGTAATTAACGGAGGACCGCAGGGTCAGAGAGATTGTATCAGCAGGAACAAAGGTTGGGCACGTCTGACTTATGACATGAGCACAGCCGCCGTGTACAGATAGACCCGCCGGCTATAAACCCCGGACTTATGAGGGACAAGCCAAAAGTTTCGTGACGATTCTGATTAATATATTAATATTTCAATGAAAATACGTACGAAAAACTAATATTAGGGAGACCGAAAAGTTATCAAAAATCCCGCAAAAACGTAAGTTTTGTTATTACGATAAAGCTATGGTTGTAAATTTTATTTTACAATTAAAGAAATGTTTTTTTACGAAGAGGGAAAGATGTCAATGCCAAAAATAGAAGAAGCACACGAAACAATGAAAAAAACTGCACTTCTGACTTGTCTCGGTATGAAGCCGATCCGTTTTTGCGACGAATTGTAACTGGAGATAAGACGTTGGTACGATACAATAATTTTGTAAGAAAAAAACATTTCCTCCGGAGAAGCATCTCTTTCGAACCCTTGACCATCACTAACAATAAAGAAGATCCTTGTTTGTGTGTCTTGGGATTTTTCTGGAATTATACAGTATGAATTACTGGAACCTGATCAGACCGTTTCAGTGTCAGTGTATTGTGAACAAACAAGAGCTAATACAAAAAGTTATGTTTTGGTCAATAACAAAAAAAACTTCAACACGTTAACGTGAGGCCTCACGCTGCAAAAATAATACAACAAAAAATAAGGGAGCATGGATTGAAACTTTTAACTCTTCTACCCTATTCACCAGACATCGCAGCATCGAATTACCATATTTTCAGATCGTTAGAGCATACATTAAGGTGTAAAAATTAAATAACGTTGGAGAAGTGAAAACGCACTTTGAAAAGTTTTTCATTGAAAAATTGAAGGACTTTTTTTAAAAGGGAATCGAACAACTGCCTTTACGCTGCTGGCAAAAAGTGTTAGAAAATGATGGAAATTATTTTGTTGATACTTTTCGGTCCCCCTAATATTTTTAATATATATTTTACATATTTAAATCGGCAGCTTTTATACGTGAGTTGAAAATTTTCTATAGAATGAGAGCCAATGTGTCTCTTTAACAAGCCAACAACCTCCACTATTATCATTCAATTTAAAAATGCGACATTATCCACCGGAGAAGATGTATACGGGAAATGGGAATAATTCAACAAGAGAGATTCTATCTGCACCTTATTCACCTTCTCTCTTTTCATCTCCATGAATGCACATATGCCTGAAGCACTGAATCTCAGACGGAGACATATTATATTTAAATTCAAAATATTGCATTTAATTTATTTATTTAATAATAACGCGCCCGATATTAATATTATTATTTTATAATGCAATCTGATATGAATTTTTACATGAGCCGAGTCATTTTAACACGGTTTCATCAGCATCTCTCTCTACATATAACAAGCAATTAAAGCCGAGAACACGTTTGCAGACGCTGAAACGACGCCGTTGCAAAAAGTGACTTTTACAAGTTCTTCTGCAGCCCAATGTTCTTCTCGGCCGACACAACAGTTTGATATGTATCAGCCGAGTGCAGAGTTATGATGTTGTTGTCGGCGATGACAGCTACAAGTCAGCGCGAATGCCTAATGCGCTCGTTGCATTTGGCGAATGCACCGGAAGCCGATTTCAGAACGATGAACAATAATGCAAATTTTAGAAAATATTAAATAAAACATTATTTTTTCTCATGCTAATTGTATACCGCAAACACGGGTCCATCCTGTGTGTAATTAGATTACATGGCCGTAATTAAATACGAGTGATTAGTGAATGTCTTCATTATTGAATATACATATTTAAAAGCAAATGATTCATCATATGTGATAGGGATCATGTAAGATTGGGATATGACGAACAATGTCATGTAAGGCGATATTGGATGTTTTCGTAAAATGGTCGGCTAACCTAAATCAATTTATTAATTAGTGTCAGCCATATCAATCAGTATATATATATTGAGGTATATTACATATGTACATGTATCTCAAAATTATATTCATTGTACAATTATTATTTTTATTACTGATAAAATATAAATATTGTGTTCAAAAATAGGGTAAAAATATTAGTCAGGTATAATAATATGATAACATCGGCTCAATATAAATATTAATGATACAAGAATATGAAAAATCGGATCTAGAAAATTGTTATTATTATATTGTTCCATTATAATGAGGAAAAAATATCTGAATATTCAGTTTATCCTTTTTTTCTTTTATTTATCAATGTGGATGTTTATTCGAATTTATTACATCTAACAATGAACTGCTTAAAAAAGGAAAAAAAAATTTTCGAATGGAATTTTCTGTTACTTAATATATAATACACGTTTTTATCTATGATTTGCGTATATTTTAATTCTGATAGTAAGTCATTTTTCTAAAGTTTTATATAAATTTAACTAAAAAATAATTAAGAAAAAAAATCGATTTTATTTATTGTTATAGGAAAAAGTATAGAGAGTGTACTTTTCACCGTTGTAAACAATGATTCATGAAAATTCATTGAAAAATTAATCATAGGTTTCTTAAATCTAATAAAAGTGTATTAAAACATACTTTGGGGTATAAAATATCGTTTAAAAAAAGAAAGGCAATGAAAATATACGCAAATCATAGATAATATTATTCATACTTTTATGTATTTTAAATATCTTGATATATCGATGTCTCGTCCCATATTAAGCTCTCGAAGCATGTGTAAGTTGAACGTTTTACTCGCACCTGGCACATCGTACCGGATGCGAGCGAGAAAAAACATCGCACGCGTCGCAACTGCAGCATATTTTTTTTACAATTACAGACAATAAAGGATAAGGATCATTTATAATATTTATTCTTCAGGCATTTTTGGACAAATACAAAAAAGCCTGTGACATGTAAGATTTATAATAAAATAGTTATTTGAATAAAATTTTGATCAAAAATTAGATTACGGCTAGTTAAAAATTATCAAGTAAAATATTTCAATAAAGGGCACATAAAAATCATCGGGGTATGGAAAATTATCTAAGAAATGAAAACCTAATGAAATTATACGTCTCATGTGCTAGAATCTAACTTATTCGTTTATTTTTCTATCCTGTCATGATTTTTTATTACAAGGAAAACTGTTATTAACTTCTGTGGGTTTAGTTTAGTTTAAGTTCTTTAAAACTTTGTTAATATCCTTCCATACAAACCTTTAGAATTTGTTGGAATTTTGAGGCTGGACTTGGACCGTGTTATATCAAAAACCGTATATAAAAATTAAACGTATTGTATAATAAATAAATTAAAAGGCATGAAAATATTTTTAAAAAATATATAAAATCACGAAACGATTTATAATTAATTATTTAAACTAATCTAAATATCCTTTAGGTTTGTATAAATATATCTTAATATTCAAATACTATTTTTTTTATCCACTTTTTTATTTATATAAAATATGTCCGTGTTATTTGATTGAGGTACTATTGTTTTATCGCTTAGAATAAAATAATTAATGATTGACATAAATGTAGAAAGAATGATTTGCATTATTTTGTAGTTTGAAACGCTAAGTAGATTTTTTTCAATGTTGTCTCGTTCATAAAACAATGCTACTTTTATAACATCTCAATTTCAGAAAATTTAAAAGTTTTCACCCCCTCGCCCGGTGTATTCCCCTGCAAGTTAATACGTCGTTCTCGCTCAAAGATGTATTAAGCCCTTCTCCGCGGAAGCTGAATCCTCGGCTAGGAGCTCTTGTTGCACCCCTCTCGGCAGCCGTGTTCATTTCTATCAAGAAAATGGAAAAAAGCGAATACAACCTACTACCCTCTTACCCCATCCCCGCGCCCCCGACAACCATTAAAAGAGAGAGGACCGAGAGAGGGAGGTGGCGGCAGAGAGGGACGCGAGCCGCCAGACCCGCGAGTGATGGATGAAATAGACCCTGCAAATGACACATTATTCCTAATAGCTTTTACAAAAATATAATCTATCCCGTTCTCCGGCAGCTATGTTTTCCGTACTCTGGATTTGGATGCTATCTCGGAATCCAGACGCGGGGATGTTACCGCTCGCGACGTAAGCCATGGGGAATCTCCCGCTGTTTTTTTGCTCCGGCTCATTTATTTCGAAACTATCATATTAGCCTTCTGGATGTGTTATCCTGTTTGTATATAGGGGAATGCTGACTTTTATATCTTTATTTAGAAATATGAATTATACTTGTTTAACTGGAATACCATTAAGATCAATCTGTAATAACAATATTTAATATATTTGAATAAATAATAAATTAAATAATATTTTAAACGCATTAATCATAAAAAAGTATACTAGGCAAATTAGCCTAGTAATACATAAAAATGTTAGTTATCTGAATGCAACAGTGTAAGTGACTTATTATAGACGGCGTGGGACTGCTCTGAGTCGCAGCGCAACACAGCGCTTAACGACGAGCCCCCCCTCTCTTCTCTAATGAATCCTTTTACAAACAAATACACCCTTTTGCAAATCAAATACAACTTTTCACAAATATAAAAAAAGCTCATATATAGAAAAATATTTAATTATTTACCTTAATATTTAAAAGGATCAATTTTTTTTGCAAAAAGTTGTATTTTATTTGTAGAAGGGTGCATTTGATTTGTAAAAGGATGCATTTGATTTGCAAATAGATGTATTTGACGTAAAAGAATTGTATTCGTTTTTATTAAAATTAAAATTACACATTATCCTACTTTTTACAAATTTGTATTTCAGTAAAAGCATTACAAATAATTATTCGCAGTTGGTATGAAAAAAGATACATGTTTATAGATAATATGGCGTTTGTATCAGTTCATTTTTTCATCAAAAACATGACAGTCCTAAAGTTAGAAAAATTGCTAAATAATAGGTGTTCAAAATCAATCCTTTTCTGATGTTTGTGTAGAGTCAAATATATTATATTATACTTAATAGTAAATAATAAATAAAAAAATATCGTCAATTAATTAGTATAAAATTCAATAATTACTAATTTATTTTAAATTTAAAAATGATAGCCAATACTTAAATCTGTCTATGACTTACAAAGTCTCAGGTTTAAGTGATTAAAACATTATATAGTGGCTCATACACCCATTGTTTCCGATGGTGGAACGCTTGTTAACCTTTTGTGGAAAAGTTCAATTTTCCAAAGTAGATGTTAAAGAAAAACGGAAGGGAAATTAAAACACTGAACGCTAAGGTGGCAGAGGTGGACGGAGCGCGGGGGGGGAGTGATGGCGAATAATAAAAAAAAGTTGTTCACCGCCTCATTTGTTGAGAAGGCGTTCCCACTCGCCATGGTTAAAAGTTTTTCTATGTTTTTCTTTAATTTTGTAAGGAAATTAAAAACTCTGAAAGGCCGACCGTGGCATGGCTTCCATCACGGTTAGAGCCGGGCGTCGTCGGCGAATAATGGAAATTTCTGAAGCTTTGAACACATTCTACGTAAGACAATAAAACCATCGGGGAGATACGGCCAAGAAGACGGACCAACTTTATTTCCTTTGAACGCAAGCTAATCAAATGTGAGACAGGGGAAAACGGGACCAAAGTTTACTCTGGTCACACTATACTGAAATGTCATCATTGAATTTTTTTTGCCATATATAAACACAGTTTCAATATAATTTTCTTTTTCAGAGACAATTTTCTTATTGTATACAATATAAAAAAATATTGCCTCGGAAAGTTTCATTTTTTCAGGCTTGTATTCTTTAATATCCAACAGCCAAAAAAATATTTTCTGCCTGCCATAGATAGACGACCTTTTGATTTATTTTATTATTTAAAAAAAATGTATACATTCTTCTTACTAATTCAACCGGAAATTGATCAGGGAGCATGTCAAAGTGCATTACCGGTCATGAATTTTGTACGCGATCGTGACGTAAACAGTGAAACAATAAGCTCTATACCTGAAGTTCTGTTTGATATGTAATTTTGCGGTATCTCACACAACAAACATAGAACCGACTCGTCACGTAACCGATCCACTTGATAAATCTCTCCCCCCGGGGGATGAATTTTAATAAAGGCCACCGTGCTCATAGATTGTAATCATTGTGTAAATTTTTGAATGGTTGCCTATCTCGGCGATAAGGGATAAGGAAATTAGAAGCTGCGGGTGGCGAGATGGTGTATAAGGAATATAAGGGACGGCGGTCGGGAACTTGATGCGGAACGACGGAGGCCTGGGGAGGCGAGGCGATGGTCGTCGTAGGGGGTGGAGGGCCAGCTTCTGCCCCCTGCAGAAGGTAGGCGCACGAAGGACGGAAGGTGGATGGATGGGGGACGGGCTCCGGAAAATTGTGCGATGAAAATGTAAATGAAAAGATTTTGTAATTAGGTGTTGCGAGTCGCCTTCGCCTTCACTCCCAAATTCGTTAGATTATTACTTTGGATGGAAAAAAATAATTCCGTAAAATTTTAATATTAAAACATTTTTTTATATGATGAATCCCCACTGTACTGCTTAGTATTTGTGTTCGTTCCTATGCAGAAGTACTTAGGAAATAAATTATATAAACAGTCAAGATTTTATGAAAGAGGTAAGATTCAATAAATTCCTAAATGAATTTAAAATAAAATGTGACGGATGATTTATTTAACATAAATAAGCAAAGGATTCTAAAATAATTGATACATATGCTAGATTGACGATACAATTATTTTAAGATAATAATTAAATTTGCCATTGATACTTTAAATAAAGAGTAAAAATATAATGTGTTTAGTTTTTCAATTGTGCAGAACGAAAGTGCCGCGGTTCAAATAAGATGACGAATATAGCAATAAAATATTTATTTCTTATTCAATTATCTAAAACTAAATTTATAATTATTTCTATAACATTTTTCTACTTCTCTGAATAACAGTTGAATAAAATGTAGCAGGTTTGAATTTCCCAATTTTATTTCGTCGATGTTGTCGTCATTTTTTTCACACAAGAAATAGTGCAATGTTCTAAATAGATGGCAACCTCATGTGGCTACTTCAGGTAAATAGGGTGGGTGGTGAATATTTAATTCATATTTATTCAACTTGGTGTGATTTTAGTGATTTTAGCTATAAGAAGCTGCGGATTAAAAATGCGGTAAATAAAAATCATTTTTTCGTAGTAGGCGATCAGCTGTTTTTTGAAGAAACTCGTTCAGCAGGCAATATCGTTAATATCTTTTGTCTAAATTTAAAGCCTCTTATTTAATATATAGGGAAGAAAAAACCAAATTTCTTCCAAAACATGATCTCCAGATGTTATACGGACCCAACAAATAGAAAAAGTGCTGATGGTTCAATGGAAGAAACACAACTGATGACCAAACAAAACCTTGTCTAATTCGCTATTTAAGATTAATTAGATATTTTTTTTAGCAAAAATATACATTTCATAGTACAGACATTTTTTCTCTATTTTTTTTAATGCAAAAATAAAAAAAAATTAAATGTTTTTATTACAACGATAATTTTTAATTCAGTAAATGCTTTGTAATATTTTTTTATCTATTTTATAATTCAAGGATACTTCTATATTCCTATATTTAATAACATTTAGACAGAATAGAAAATTATTATTTAAGTTTTGTTTAGTTCTTTGGTTATTTTTTTATTTTAATTGAAATTTCAGAATAATTATTATGTGACTATTGCGACCCGATTATTCTATAACTAATTTAATTTGTAAAATTGAACATCTGATGATTAAATTTCAGATATTAAGTCGTGAAGCGCTTAAATATTATTATTATTACAATTCCACTTTCTCTCATTTCTTAGGAACGTGACCATGTATTATGTAATACATGATTCTTATTATGGAGGACTATGGGTATGGTTTTCATCGGAATATATAGTATAATGGTTTCTCGTTTCTCAGTATTTTTTATACTGAAGCGCTTCTGTCCGCTTTCTAGCTTATATTTTTGACAATTATTTTTTGTCTCCACTCCCACCCATTTGTTTACCAAATTTTAATACGTTAACGTTATTAACATATTTTTTTATTTATTTGTTTTTGGTTTTAAGCATTAAAATAATTATTATATAAATAAGACGAATACATACTTATATTATTTTAAAATATCTGTTAACCACTTTTAAGAGACTCTTGCTTGGACGAAAAGGCTTAATTGAGATCATTTTCTTTGACAGTTCAAAGACAGTGAAGAAACTTTTTCAAAAAACATTAATTTATTAAAACTATCATAGAATTCTAATCTACTTATATTTAACAAAAAATAAAAGATCAAATTTGCATAGATTATTATAATCAGATCAATCAATATAGCATTCGATAGTTGAATAATTTATTTTTTAGTGACAACGCAATGAAATAGGAATAAAAAGATGTCTTACCTAAAAAAACCTAATAATATTCAATAGATAGGTGTTGTTTAGAATATTTGTTACACCTTTTTTTACCTTTAGCTAAAAAGTAGTATAATAATTTAGAATGTAGATATTTAACAAAGTTGCATTAGTTGTTTTAAAAATTATAATTTATTCATTTTTACTAACTTCTTGTAGATTATATTTATTAGCATAATATATAGCTTTTAATTTAAACACATTTTTTCCTGAATATTGCATACTTAAAATTATTTTAGAATATTTGTTAATATATGGGCTAATAAATTATTCGTTTTTTATAAACACGTCAAGATGATTTTTTCTGAAAATTTGCGTGCGATAAAAATCGTTCCAATTCGGGAAAATCAAGCGTTTTTCCTTAGGACTAAAACAAACATACAATCAAAAACGATAAACAATGCAAAAAAAATTAAATTAACGAAGTATTCGGTGATTAAATTATAACAGATACGATCGAAATTTAAAGTTTTAACCCTCGAGAAAATTTTTAACCTCACCTTGAACCACTCGTATGTTCGAATGGCATTATAAATTTTCAAAAAAACCGACGATTCATTAAAAAAACGTGACTGTTTTGTCACATTCGTCGCCGATACCAAACGCAATCTAAACGATGTTTATTTGGGTTTCCTTTTTGATAAATGTGCGAGTCGTTCGTTCCACTCTATTCACGTGTAAAATAGTAATAAAGCTTAACGTCACCATAAACGTAATATAATTTGTTACTATTAAAACAAAAAAAAGCAATTTCCTTAGTTTATATTGCGCACGTGCGCGGTTACCGGAGGGTGGGTAATATATTTGGGAAGAAAATGTTTTAATAATTTAATTTAGCCCCCATTGTGCCACTTATGTTTTTATTACATGTATTTTTACAAATGCCGCGGAATGGAATCTCCAAAAAAACATCGAGTAATGCTAAAAAAAATTGTCAAAAATGATCTTATATCATATGAATATTAGATATATTTTTTTTGTTGTAATTATTCGACCCCCGGTAATGATTCATCCCCGTAGGGTTGATGCAAATCGGATAGGGGACGTTCGGACGATTTTTTCACGAGCTGAATAATCTGCAATGTAAACCTTGTGCATTGCAAAGGCCGACAAACAAAAATCGGGCGACCGGAAGCGATGTCGGCCAAGTCGTCCAAGGTGGAAACGCAAACGAGGAACCGTTTTTTTATTAATGAAGAACAAACATTCCTTATTATATGGGCCGACTTTATTACGAACGTGTTGACTTCGGATAATCAAATAACTCGGCGCCCTGGGGGGAGGGGCGGGGGCGTTAATAAAAACCGACACCCCTTTCGCTGCGCCCCCGCGAGTTTTACCCCCCACCCTTTTATTTCCGACGCCCGGTTGTTCCTTGTAAAAATGTGTATTTACCAAAGTTCGGACGAGCCCTGGAGAAATTAAAATTAGCTGGTGTGGCCAATTTATGAGCTTTATCTGTTTATTTATGAAATAATTAATTGCACGGTGTTACATCTCATTACTGAGAATCATGGAATATTTTTATTACAAAAAACTATGAATAACATAGTTAAATGTACATTTAATTAAATATTCAATAAATAAAATAATTATTTATAATCCGAATCAATTAGAGATCAATGCTACAGTCATGAACAACAAAAAAGTCACAAGCAGTCGGCGTATCATGTTTAATTTCATGATTAACTTGGTTCGATTAGTTTTTTTATACTGTTTTAATTGCGTATAATTAATTATAACTTAAATTTATTTTTAAAAATAATGTAGTCCGGTTTAAGGAGTGATTGTATATATAATGGTAATAATTGATATCTCTTTCAAATAAATGCTAATCGCTTATTAATCAAACAGTGGGACTTGTTTAATATAGTTTTTTAGACATAATTATTGCTTTTTTTTACAAATAATACTCTCCATGACGTCTCTTAATTAAATTAAAAAATAATCATTGATTATAGACTATTTACATTCAAATGCATAGAGTTTTTAATCATAACGTCTAGCAAAATCACATATAAACTCGCTTTAGAAAATATAAAATATTGTGTTGTTTAAAAATAATAAAAATATATAAAACCTATAATACAAGATTAATTGTAATATTGTGAGCCAAACGTCAATTTGAATTATCTCAAACCTTAACTAATTATTTTATTTAATTACTTATTAAAAGAGATAGTGAAATTTAAAATTAATAACATGTTACTTTATAGTTCATTTATTAAGGATCGATTTTATTAAATGATAATATGCACAAATTATCTTATAATATATGTAAAATTTATTTTATTTACAAGCTACAAAAAAAAATATAATATTTCTCAGTAACATTAAATATAATTTATATAAATACCCAGAAATATTAAATACGCCTAATATTTTTTTACACAGTTTCAATATAATACGGTTTATTAAAAGGAATAAATACTATATTTTTACACTATTTGTTCCAAGAAACAAAATATTTGCATATTAATTTCAATTTCGTGTTAAATTAACTCATTAGACGTTTCGTTTGTATTATTTTTTTATTTTCTCTTACTTGTCTGGGCACAGTCGAGAGGGTAAAATCCGATACCAGCATTGTAGAAGATGTACGTTTAATGCCAGCAATGGCCAAGAGAGGGAAACTCTTTACAAAAAACCGCATACCAAGACGGCTCAGGTCCCCGCGGTATGGGCAAGAAATGGGGGATCTCACGTTACGTGTGAGACTCAGGTTCCTTTGGCCTCAACTACCATGCGAGAGTTTAGTAAGATCCATGCCCTCAGCGAGTGAGAGCCTTGTGATTGGCAAATGATGATGATGATGATATGTAATGTAATTGTCTAAAAAAACACTTACACCTGTCTGTTTCTGTATTTATTTTTAACTAACTTCACAGTGGAATGCATTGATTCACATAAGTAAGTAGAACAAAATAAAGCCTTCATTTTGAACGCAATTAGAACTAAAATTGGATACTTTTCTGTGGGGACGAAAGGCGATACAGATTCTGCAGTTGAGGCAAAACTCTTAAACGACAAATCAAATTAAAATTCTATCAATTTCATATTAGATGATAGTCCATCTTCTTGAAATATTTTGATGCTACACTTTGATATCTTTACAATGTCACCATTTATAAAAGGAACTGATACAAATTTTCTCACTCAAAAAGTCACTAATCTGAAGATCTAACTATTGTTGAATCTCGAAAAAATCTGGACATGATTTTCTCCTCTGTAGATTTCAAGATTTATGTATATTTCCAGCTTCTCTTTTAAACAGGGGTAATGTTTAACGTCTACACGACTTAGATCTTCCTTAAACTTCCTCAAAGTTGAACATATAGTTTATTTAATTATTCTGTAATATCCACAAGAAAGGAAAACTGTTTCATCATTTTTCTTGAAAAAATAGTTCATCAAGTTGATAAAGAACGTGTCCTTTGCTTAAGCAATGAATTACTGTGTAGATAAGATCTCTATAGTGGCAATATAGATCTGTCAGAGCCTTAAATACTCGTCTTTGGAGAGCACGAGCCCTCACCTGGTTGAATATAAGGTATTTTGGACACAGTGCCTCTGAAAAATAATACAGTGATAAGATAAAAAGGATGGAAACATTACATATTTCCGACATAAGCCAATAAAGCCATTATTGACACTACAAAAAGCTAGAGCACCTTCGGTAGTAATACCCCCAAATATATGAATATGTATTATTCGTAGTATTGGTCGTAGAGTAAATATCCTCATCCCTAGTGTGGCCTTTTAGTAAAATTTTACTTCGAAATCTATATTACAACATCAACTTTAGTTTAAGAAATATTTTAGTCCAATAATAAATTTTAGAGGCAAATTTATAAATATGATAAAATATCCTAGCTGCCGAAACATCGCTCGCGAGTTACCGTTTGGGTTATACCCACAAAATTGTGGATGTAATTCATATTAAATTATTATTACCTTTGATCACAACACTTTCATAAAACATTACTGCGACAAAAATAAATGTTAGTCTTATAAAAAATATTGTTTGCTTCCATGTCCGGTAAATATTTTTCTATAGCCGTTCCTTAACGACGGAGAGGCTTCATCAAATATTTTTCCAGCGCCAAAATTTTAATTAACAATGTTTTCTTATTATTTGTAGCTTTTGTTTCCATGACAGCCAGCGATGTATAGAAACGGGAACACACGTGCCTTAATAATATATCAGCCGGCGACAAAGGGTTATGAACTTTGAGCGAGCGAGCAGGTGATGTTCGCTACCGAACAATTATATCTGATTATAACCCTTGAAGGAAGTTTGCAGGAGGAAGTTGATTAGTTGTCGTATCAACGGTGCGCACACACTCGACTTGCGCAAGAAAACTTACCATTGTTGATAAACGTACGAGTACGTACGTGGCTTCTATCTCGCTGAATATGGGTCACGATGAATGTAATTTTGATTCTAGAATTACCTAAACTGTCATAAGATTTTCATAGATGTTGCTGAAAATATTATCTAATATTTTATTCCGCTTTAAAATGAGTGGTTACAGGTGTATAGATTTTTTATTGCATGCGTTGCAACACAGCCATGAATACCAAACGATTTAAATATCAACAGATTGTAATAAAAACATGAATGGCTTGTTGATTGTGCCGAAGGTGATTCTATTGACAGTCAAAGACAAAGGTCGTGATAGGCAAATGAGTTTATGACAAATATGTAAATACGCGACGGCGGAACAAATGGTGAAAAAAATAAGCATTTTTCCGACGCCTTTTTTTCTGCCACTAGCCGACGCGTACGTGACTGCTTTACTAGTGAGACGCACCGGCCATAAAACTTTTAGTCTCGGAAATATCAATGCTTTGAATAATCTTTTTTATTCCGTCGTGTATTATTTTATTGCGAAATTGAAATGCAAAACCGTTGTCGTAAAGTTTGATTTTATCGTCAGATGTATTTATATTAGTGTGCCATTGTGTTTATCTTTTGATAGATGTATTTATGGACGTACATATTGAATATGTGACGCATTTGAATATTATATATTTAGAAATCAATCATAGAGCCTAAAATTGTGATCACTTAACATAAAGTTATTAAACTTATGCAAATACATATTTATGTAAATTAAATATAGATATTTTCTAGTATATTTACAATGGTTTATTAAACATAAATAAATTATATGGCTATTAATATTTATATTTATTTTAGAAAATACTGAAATGGAAAAGAATTAATATTAAAAAACATTTTTATATAAATTGTTAGAAGCTTAAAATAATATTCCACGGATATTTTCACATTGTAATTAGTAGTAGCCGAGTGACAATAATATAAAAAAAAATGTTTACTTCGCTGTGTTCAGGACAGACTGATCTAAGACACAAAAAATAGATTTCTTTTCGGTATACCTAATATTATTTAAAATATATTCTTGTATTATTATCTTATTCTTGTCAAAAAAATGCAGATCAAGCTATTCTGCTTTAACACATTTTTAAAAATTTAATTAAAAAAGTACTACAGCAAAGTATTTACGTCAAATTATTATTATCATGGCATTATTTTTTTTATTTATATTACAATTATATATAATTCAGTAAAATTGAAAAAAATGTTTGCATTCGATACAGTGACGAGAAAACATCAGCCTCGTCTGAAGGGGGTCTCTCAGTTACCCCAAGTATTTCAAGCAGATGTTTTATATTGATGAATTCTTAATATCTTAATTTTATTTTTATAACGGATAATTCTAGGAATAAAAATTGTTATTTATTATATGCTTCATAAAATGATTCATATTTTAGATTTTTTTTCTAACCAAAATGACGTTCCGTTCGTATTCCGCACATCGTACTGGATGCGAGCGAGAAAAAGCATCGCGTGCATAACAAAAGAATAAATTATTGGTGTTTTTTACGACTCTGAGATGTACGCTTTATATTCAAAGAATCATTTGAAAAAAGTTAAAAACTTGGGATTCTTGACACCATTGGCACAGTTAGGTTAAAAACTGTATTTTATTTTAGACCATTTTATAACCAAAGTGGGTATTAAATTCCGATGGAGTCAATTGTAATAATATAAAAAAATAAATTAAATTTATAAAACAATAACAATAATTATATATTATTTAAGGTTTTCATGAGAGATAAGATTTCATAAAAAGTCATGAAATAAGTCAATTAGACAGGGAAAAATATGGTTTAATATTTAGGGCGATTTCTTTATGTGTGATTAATTAGTCAGTGCTTCATTTATATATTTTCAGATCCATAATTAATATAAAAAAAGGAAATAGAGGGGAACTGATGAAAGTTAATTTTTTTTTTTTTAAAAAACCTTTTGGGCTGTCTTTAAATCGTCTAGCCCACTGAGTGAAAAAGCTTAGAAGATTTTGTTTTTATAAACAGTAGACGTGTCTTTTATAGTTTAGTAATAGCTTACTAATAGCTTTCTAGTAATTTTTCTTCAATGGTCCAATTCCTGTTCATCCACAGTATTAATCTTTTAACCTTTGTATCGACTGTGTATACACAATATCATCAATAACATATAGCGACGCCAACATCTTTGAAGAAACGCCTAAAAAACAGAGTTTTAAAAATAAAAATGTAAAAGTTTTACTAAAAAATTAAGTATAAAATATCACACAATATTCTTAGAGATTTAAAGCGGTAATAAATATAATAGAAAACTGTAGATATATAATTATACTTTATATCAGGATACACATTTAAAAAAGCGTCTTGTTTGTAAGCAGAAGTGTATGCATATGCAATTTTATTACAGATACATCGGGCTGAGCTTGCTCGAATTATGACGTCTCGAATATCCTCAGACTAAAGAAAATCCAGAAGAAATTCTTAAGATATTTCTACATGAGGGAATTAGGATTTTATCCCAGCTTATACCCGAGCGCATGGATTCAAGGTTGTCTGTTGTATGTTTTTTTTATTAAAGTCGTGAAGCGATTAAATATCATTATTGTTATTACTATTTTTTTATATAAACTATTAATCCACTTTCCTTCATTTCTGAGGAACATGACCATGTGTATGATTCCTTTTATGGAGGACCATGGACATGGTTTTCATGGGAATATATAGTGCAGTGATTTCCCGTTGCCTTTTGCAACCCAGTGATTTTTTTACTGAAGGGCGCTGCTGCCCGATTCTCAGCTTATATTTTTGACAATTCATATTTTTGTAAAATGAAGGTCGTCAGCCTCCACCCCACCCCTCTGTTGATCAGCGTCATTCTGAACTCTTCGGAATGGTCACTTATTCGAGTACTATCTGCGCTCAGTTGCGGTTAACTTGACAAACATAATTCGATAGTAATTACCTTCAAGCTATGACGGGTCTTTTAGAAAATAAAGTCGATCTACTTGGGAAAGCACTTTTTTAAGCTGTTGGTTGGTGCAGTACATAACCTTCTTGTATTGTGTGAGTTGCCCTTATAAGCACCACCTCACTACCATCGAGTACGATTACGTGTGCTTTTTCTTCCGTCATATGTGAGGACAGGTACTCTCGGAAACTCTCCGGTAGTCAGAGTTGTCAGTTTACTAAACCACTTGGCTGATTACGTGAATATTTTCTATGCAAATTATCGTCCTTTCGTTGATCTCTTGTATGAGATTTTATAATTTCATATAACAGATCAATTAATGAAGATATGTACTTATATACTAAGATACGATTATTTAAATAAATAAATAAAAATATTAATATGTAACTGGTAGACTGAAGTTGGATTTGAACGACGATTTTTTATCTGTTCTAGCATCTAGGACCTAGAATTCACGCGATTTTCGCATATGACATATGCGCAATAATGCGCTATTAATGCCATACAACGTTCTTGTCTAAAACCGGTAATTTTTTGTGTCACCATGCACATGTCACAGGATTTGTGTGCGCCGATTAGCGCCCACCGCCAATAACAAAACACGGCAATGTGTTTAGAGAATGTGGGTACATGCATATTTTGATAACGTATTATCTATTCGCATGTTTGTATGCAATTACGGCCGGTGCACGTCTCCCGGCCCGACATGCGGAATTAATTACAGGGCCGTGGTTTACTAAATTGTTCGTTTCCGACTTAAATATAATTTATCTATTGCCGCGACTAATTGCGACGTAATCTGCCTTTTGTCATTGGGACGCTCATGCATATGCAGGCGGCGTCGCGACGCGGGTCAGGAGACGTGAGTCCTTTAATGTCGATCTCCCGTTACCGGGCATAACCCGCGCTCTCCTGATTGGGTCACTGGAAACTCCCGACAAACGAAAACTGGTTAATTGGATAACATAAGTCATACTTCGATTCAATGGCGCGAATATGCACATTTGTGCAATTATTCAGTATCTGGAAATGCACTTCCGCGAAATCAATAGCAATACGTCTATGAAACTTTATGATACGTCACTCAATTAAATGTATACTATTATCATATTCATGAATGTATTAGTTGGATTTCTATCGTTAATAATTAATGACCCAACTAAATTGCAATGCAAAGTGAAACATAGTTACAATTTCTTTCATAAATATAAAACAACATTACAAAGAGTGTGAATCGTCATTAAAACGATTATAAATCAGACATAATTAAAACCAGTAAAAACTTGGATCATCACATCGGTTTACTAAAGAAAGTTGTATGTCATAATCATCAAATTAGTCTACGATAAAGAATTCTAATCTAATTATGTCTATAATTACATGTTCAGCTGTGGCTCTAGATGAAAATTATTAAAAATTCAACCATCAATCTAAGCTTTTGTAGTTTGGTGTTACTCTTCTTTTCTCTTGACTTTCTTTTATCTACGCAAATATCGAATACATTAGATATGGTCCTGATAATAGTCATCAAATGTCATGATATGATAGCTTCTCTACAGCTGAATAATTCATTTAAATAATAATCATGTCATTGTCTGTTGCCTTTATGATGCATTTATAAATGCTCAAAAGAAATAACATATCCTCTCAATAAGAGCATAAAAATATAGTTTTTTTAGACATGAGAGTCACCGCGATTTTTTTTTATAAATAATATACTATTTACGTTTAAGCCGCATGCTATACTTTCTATCCAACATAGACATGTTGTATAGGCCGCGGCTGTAATATCAGGATAAAAACACTAGATTCTAGTGTTTTTAACATGGCTCTGTTGAGGCTTTCATCGCTGGTATCTTTCATTTCATCTTCTTTCCATAACGATTCCAGCTTTTCGAAACCATTTTTTGATCGCTATTTCTTTAATTTTATTTCATGCCTTAACAGTGTAATCCATTAAATCTCAAATATTTCTCTAACAATATTTGGGACCTTCTCGTCGTTCTAATTTTAATGATAATATTTGTACCAAGTGATTGTCGTAATAATGTTTAAAAGCATAGATTATCTAATATCTAATAATGCAGACTCACTAGTACAGTTTTGAGGAATAAACGCTAATTTATATTATATTTCCCAGTGCAGGGAATCTATCCAGTGATAAGATTTTCTTTTCTCTTCTTAGCTCCTATCAAAGCATCTAAGCTTAAAAATTGTTTTTCAAACAACTTTGAAGGTGTCATTTTCATTATATTTATTTTAATTATCAAGTGGAAGTGGAAGGTGCTAAATGAAATAAGCGCACCGTTACATATCGTACATCTTAGCTGTAGCCTGTATAAGAACAATACTGCAATGGTCAAAATAGAGTCGAATTCGTCGGAAAAGTTTTCAGTGCTCGAAGAAGTGAAACAGGGCTGTATACCCTCCCCAGACCTATTTAACTTATACGAGGAGTATATAATGATAAAAGCCCTTGAAAACTGGGAGTACGGATTTAAAATACCGGGCAAAGAAATTTCAAATCTAAGATGTGCTGTCGATACGACAGCCACCAATGAAGAAAAAATGGCTGATCTGCTCAAAAGAGTTGTCTGCGAATGTAAAAGAGATCAATATTACTAAAACCAAGCTGATTTTAATCGACAGAAGTAATCAGCTATCTATATTTTTTCTGGATCTAGAGATGGTTGAAAAATTTGTATATCTCTGATAACTAGCCAGAAATAAGAAGGCAAATAGGAATGGGTAAAAATGCGATTAAAAACAAGAAGATATCAAGAAAATGTTTAGTCCAGAGTTTAGTATTCTCAATTTTTATTTACGGCATAAAAACCTAGACCATAAATAAGACCATGAGGTAGAAAATTGACGCGAAATATGCTGCTGGCGACGCCTGCTAAGAATATCATGGACTGTTAAACACGAACGAGTCTGTTCTAAAAGAACCGTCTCAAAAGTCTCGAAAGCCTAAAAATCTCTTCGTGCTTGGAAACATACAATGACGCCTGCTAGAGCGACCAAGTGAAGACCGCTACGAACTCCATGGTAGTAGGTGCGATGCGAGAAGCGGAGTGCAGGGAATCCTAGAGAGCCAAAATCAAGAAGATTTAACATCAGAATGGTCACGATCCTTAGACATGAGGGTCAAAATAAAGAAGAACAATTACGGAGGTAATGGGTCACATCATTTTACGCCCTGGCTAGTATAATAAAGAATTCCCTGAATTCAAATCTTTCGTCGCACACCTATCCGACTACTAAATTAATCGCAGTTAACTTACATTATCGAAATAATATCCATGTTACTTATGGGCACATATATGTACTTCAAACCTCGCACAACACGTATTTATATGCCAGTGTTATTTCAGGTCCCAGTTTATGCTTAGTTTTATATTTAAAGACACTTTTTTTTATTATTATCGGTATTTGAAAGTCATCAATCCTCCTAGGCTTTCCATACTTGATTCATTGACAGCAACACGCGACTAGCTGCCGGTCACACAATACGCCACGCTTGTTCTCGTAATGCATTTTTTGCCATCGCCGCTTCTGCACGGCTACGTGTGCACGTGTCTCATCCCATACTAAAATAGGTGCAAGGTAGTGAACATAAAATCAATTATCATAACCCGCCTCAGGAGCACGTAAACTTGTTACCAAATCGCTGTGCAGCATGCAATGTCACTTGTGTGCAGCATGCATCGTGTGCATGCAGCGAGCGGGCGAGCCAGCTGCTGTCACATTTTATGTGCTGAGAAATGGCGTACCTGACAAAACACCACTTTTGTATTATCACATAATGTACTTTATGCGGGCGTGATCATGAAATTACACCGGCAGAGGCAAGCGACGAGACATGTGACTCGGCGGATAAATCGATCGCAATTCAACAACAACAAAAAACAATTATTATCATGTAGAGAGTAGACTTGTAAAGGTTCGGAAAATGGAGTAAAACATAAAAACAGGAGGGTTCGTGACTCGGACCATGGCGAGCCTTTACTCTCGCCAACGGCCACGGTTCGATCATTCCCCGTTTGGAGTCTCGTCCCAGCGCTCCTGCAACCTAACCTAACCTAACCTAACCTAACCTAACCCTAACCTAACCTAACCTAACCTAACCTAACCTAACCTAACCTAACCTAACCTAACCTAACCTAGCCTAACCTAACCTAGCCTAACCTAGCCTAGCCTAACCTAGCCTAACCTAACCTAACCCCTAACCTAGCAACCTAGCCTAACCTAACCCACAACTGCTTCTTCTTTTTTTTTTTTTCTGTTGGAGGAGATCTTCAAAAGACACCCACCCCCATTCAGAGAATAGTGCTAGATTTTTACCAGCTAAAACCCACTCCTCGCTGCTCAATACTACCACATTATTGTCGTTAGATATTCAGCATGGTGGTGGCTGACTTTCGGGTAAAAACTTTACCTTACGTCCTCCTTGGTAATCGGATCTTTGCGTTATCCTTGCTGCCGGCTGTTGTTTGGCGGCCGTCTCGCCCTTTCGGCTTCCTCCTTAGTCAGCATTACTATCCCGGCAAACGTGGATAGCGTTTTATGTTCCTCTTCTTTGCCGATGAGGAGTTTCTGCACGGTTTCGATGGTTACCGTCTCTCCTCCTAGGCTCTTTCTGGCTTCCGTGAAGCGTGGACAGTGCAATAGAGTGTGTTCAGCGGTATCCACCGCCTCTCCGCATTCGTGGCATTCCGTGGTAGCCTCTTTCCCGATTCGGTGGAGGTACTCTCTGAAGCATCCGTGCCCAGTTAGAAGTTGACAGAGATGGAACCCTGCGTGTTGGTGATTTTTGAGCCACGGTTCGATCGGTGGGATCAGTTTTCGGGTCTATTTCCCGAGCGTCGTCCTAGCGCTCCTGCCATTTTCTTATCAGACGAAGGCGTACTCTTTTCTGGTGCTCGGTTATTCTTAGGTTCGGCTCCTGTTTTGATGCTCGTACAGCTCTGCGCTCCTCGGCCAGCAGGTCTTATTCCCGCCAGCACCAATATTGCATCCTCAGAAATGGTCGAAAAGGTTGCTACGGCTCTCAACGCACTGCCTCTGCTCTCTTGCGAGGTTCTTCCTAGATCTCTTAATTTTCATTGCCGGAGCCCATGTTGGGGCTCCATACACGATACTCTAAACGACGTTTGTTGCATACAGCAGCCTTCTTTTCTAGAGTGAGAGCGGTCGAGGTGTCGGTCGTTTTTTTAGCTGCTCTAATTGTGTGTTCCTTGAAGTTTAATTTGTTGTCTATCTGAACCCCAAGGTACCGTAGAGATCGGCTAAAGGGGATCGAGAAGCCGCCGATCTTATATCCGGCGGTTGCAGCTTCCTTTTCCTTGTAAAAAACCTAACCTAACCTAACCATGCATTGTCTTTAACCGATCCGTCACGACGGCTAGAAACCAACGCCGCTGGCCGATGGGGTATATTTTATATAGCGACCCGCTCGCGGATGGGTTTCTACACTTGCACAGCACGATATTTTTTCTCGCTCGCACTTGCACATGCGCGAAGTTTTTTCTCGATCATATCCGGTACGGAGCGATAAAAAACATCGCTTACACCCGTGCACACAATAAAAAACCATTTTGTTGTTTTTAATTTTTTTTCGCAATTTCGGACAAAAAAGTCAATGATTATTTCTGTTTATTTTTTAGACTTTTTTAGATAAATACGAAAATTTAAAACATGTAGAATTTATAATTAACGAGTTATTTGAGAAAAATTCGGACAAAAACTTGGGGTCCCAAATAGATCCCTTTGTCATAGATAGGTTAAATAAATAAGCAAATTGTTTCCCACGAGAAAATATCTGTTTTAAAATCACACTCATAAAACAGATGGTTTATATTACCTGTTAAATTTAACTTAATTAAAATGTTAATTAAATGTTACCTGAAGAGAGGATAGAAATATTATATCCTATTATACATCGATATCGTAAATGCTGTGATTTAACAATAACTAATACAATTTATTAATTATTACTGTGCTAATCACAAGGTAATGTAATAAAATAATCAATATAAGATGCTAAAATCATTACGAAAATTTATTTACATGCAATCGATTAGTTCAGCTAATAAAAAAAAATATAAGAAAAATATTTATACACTAATATTATATATTAAATGATATCACAATTTTAATTGTTTAAAATATATTGTTTTACACTCATCCATTTTTTTTACTATTTGTATCGTTCACTAGAAAGTTCTAATTAATATTCCGCTAACAGTACAAAGTTTTATCTCATGCCATTAATGACTAATAAAATTGAGAATAGTTAATTATTAAATGATTTATTGTGTAAGGTTGGCTTGTAATTTCAATTATGTTACACTAATATTAATATTGGATTTTATGTGGATTCCTTGCTGTATATTTAATTATTCTAGCATTTTTTGCATTACTATTTTTTTACATTTTAAAGGAAATTATCCATAAGTTTTGATATATCGGATTTCGGCACCAAAGGGTTAAAAATCAAAATAAAATTCCAAAACGAATGGTTTATTTGTTAAAAATTGAAGAAGAAGAACCATGCTAGAAAACCGGTACTAATATGGGCTTCAGAAGCATCTACGGTCGAGATTCCTCACTAAGAAGACCAAAGTCAAGCTCTACTTCTCTTCGATTCTACAATGATTCTACAATGGGGAATGGCGTATCCGAAGCAACGAGGAGCTGTACCGACTATACAAGGACATACCGGTCACAGCTGTCATCAGAGTGACAAGACTCGAGTGGGTCGGTCACTTGTCAAGGATGCCGGACAGTCAGCCGCCGAAAAGGCTTATGGTTAAAAAGCCTTTCTGTCCACGGAGAAAAGATATATCGATCTGTAGGATCGCCTAAATCCCACCATTGCTGCATTTGTATTTTCCTTCTTTTAGAAATTTTGGTTCTTTTTTAATTGTTACTATATCCAACACTATATCACAATATGCACTTATAGTAAAGTAGTAAATTAAATCGGTACTTTATACAAAAAAAATCATACCCCTCCCTTTGCTCACGAATTTTACCTGAAAACTAAGAATATTTTTTTGTCTGAGTAGGGTATGAACATGCATCTCATATTAAGTCATGCCGTCATCAATAATAGTTTTAATAGCAGTAAAACAGGTTTTAATTTTAAATCCACAAATTATGATGATGATGATATAAGTTTTTAAATAATGAAAAGAGGCTTATTGACTGATAAACTTTAATTTTACAACTTTTCTATTAATCTATGTATAAGATACGTAACTATTATTTTTTTTAGATGCAAACTCAATTAAATAAGCAGAGAAGAGTAAACTTAACCCTTTGAATGCGGCGCGCATGACGTACATTCGCGGGATTCTTTCGAAATTTAACTTGTCGTTGCATGTAAACTAGAAGGAGTTAATTAATGTCGTTTATTTTAAAAATCATCTCATAAACACAGTTAACAATAAATATACATCATATCACAAGAAAAATATAGGAACCATTTAAAATATAACTATGAATCGTAACCATTCAAATCGCGCGTGGTGTCTCAGTCAAATCTCAGGCAGCCCGTAGTAGTAACGATGACGTATCTCGGCTCAGGGGTTGTCAAAGGTGTTACACGTACATTATGTTCCATTCGTATCCATAATATTTTGTATTCTCTTACATACTTTTATGATGTTTATTATGTTATTATTTTTAAATGTTTACAACTTAATTTTTTTATGAAAAGATCGCTATAGAAGTTTTATCGCTTTCTTATTCGATCAAACCAACCTTTGCTTGCTTTGATATCTTATTCTTCTCCATGTTGAGATTCTTATTATCCATAATATTGATTTGTATATTTACAGGAATATGATGTAAATTAAGTTGCTTTAATTAGGTTGATATGTATTGATTTTATTTTATTTTATTATCTTTATAAATATTTACATAAGCATATATTAATGTGCATCCATATAAAATATTTGTAAGATTACTTCTGCTTGCTTCACAAACATTAAAACTTAATCGATGGCATACAATTGGTGTCAAATCAAACTGGATAATGTGTCCTTTTTTCTATGAATGTTTTTTTATATAAGATTAATTTACAACACCCCATAACTACTTTATTTTGTATTGTAATAAAATGTTTGCTTACGAGTTTCATATGACAGCTACTTTGTCTTCAAACAGAATTGCATCACTTATATAAAAAATTCATACACATGTGCGCACTAATTGTGAACATCTTCTCAGAAAGGTTGCCCAGCCCCGGCGAGTGGCGCGTAGCACATTGAGCATGAGTCACGCGAATGTCTTGATCGGTGAGGCGAGGGGCCGCTTAAGCAATTCGATCATTTGTTAGATTTATTATCACGAAAATAAAGCGAATCTAATTTATTTTATTAATTGAGATGAAAGAACATATCCTAATTTACACGTTTGCATAAATCTCGTATAGTAAAATGGTATAATATAGCGTTAAGCAATACTAACAAATGTATGAAAAAGAGAGGATAGGTTACATTATAGAAATATTTAAGAAATAGGTAGATAGATCTGAAAATTTATTGAAGCATTATGAACATATTATTCAATGTCACTATCACTAGAAGATATTAAAATGGAGATTTTCGTTCTTTCTATTAGCTGAATGTCATCATCACAACTACTTTCGATTACATTTTCTGTTTTGTTCCGTCGTAGTTCAAATAAATCGGTAATCCGTGATTGTTCATCTTTTTAGGTATTCTTGTAAATCTCCTCATATCTTGCAACGCATTGTTTAATTTCTCGTTGAAATTTTGTAATGCCAATCACGCATTGTCTTTGAAATAAAATAAATAAATAAATATTTCTTGCCTTTTGCAACCCATCTTTTATTATTTCAGCAGTAATTGTTAAAATTGGACCAGAACTTTCAGTGTCGCTTTTGGTATCGCTTCTGATTTCAGGAGGAACTCTTGTGATCATATCAATTTATTCTTCTTCATTTAACTCCTATTCTTCAAACAATTCATCAATTTCGTTGAGAGCTAAATCCTTCAATACCTAACCTCCTATTGAACTTGCGATATTAATATTTTCCATGTTTATAGGTTCTCTTGATTCAATATTATTATTACCCAAAACTATGCAAGGGCATATAGCTTTCCAACATGCATTTAAAGTTGATTTTCTAATGTCGGTTATTGCCGATGCGATTGTAGACTTTAACTTCAGGAACAAAGTGTTGAAAAAACCAGTCTTGGAATAATGCTGCTGTCATCCACGATTTTTTATTTGCACGCCAGTGAACTGGGAGGTCATTTTTATTGAATCCTTTCATTGCGCGGTTTATTAATAAATGCTTTATAAGACAGTCTCCTGATGATAAATCCGTTCGCTATTTTTTCAGTTCTTGGCATGTAAATTTTACTCGGCATTTTCTTCAAAAGAAGACCCGTTTCCCAAGATTTAATAGATTTTTTTTTTCAACAAACTGAAACCGTATTAACCGTTCAGACGCCACGGCGTGCAGGCACGCGAAATCGTCTAAGCACCAGCGCCACGGCAAACGCTACTACGAATTTATATATGAATAAATATAATATTTTTAAATGAAAATTAATGCCGAGACATCTTTTGAAGGCAATGTGATTGTTAGAATGTCGATATGTTTAGCCGTTTCAATATAAATGTACTTTGAAAAAGCGGTAATGGTTCCTCCCACGGATGTATAGGTATTAAAGCACAAGGATTTTTTATAAATCAATTTAATATTCATTGCACAATCGGAAACGAATACGATGTGTTTAATAGTGCAATAAAAATACCGCCAAATTGACCACCGCCGATGTACAATAGATAAAGGCATCATCATTACAATAAATACATAAATAATTGACATTGAAGGATCATTATTTAAAATGCACGAATATGTAATGTAACACCGACTTCCATAATGATTCATAAAAACAGAGTTCTGTTAATGACTTATAAGCAAGGTCAAGAATAAATGCATTATATAACTAATCTGCAACAAAATGATGCAATTAAAGGTCAAATATAAACACATTATTGTCTAAATTGTGTATATCAGATCATAAGCGATCAATATTTCGGACGATCCTTGACATTTAAATGCATTTTTAATTTGATTAAATGAACGAATACGCATATCTTACAACATAATTTATTTCATTCATGGCACATATGAATAGAGCATTTTTTCAGCTATTTAATATTCCATTATGATTTTTTTCGCATATTATGTATGCGATATTGCATTGCTGAAATGTCAATGGCGAATTTGTTCATCGTGTACTATTTTTATTTATTATAATTTAATACAATACAGCCGATAAATCATATAATGACAGCGACTACGCGTGCATAATATTTAATCATGTTTATACTTAAGTATTTACGATTACTTCCTGGATTTTCTAATACTATGCGGGTGCGGACGTGATAAAACTATCATTTTTTTTCTCACTAAATATACAACGGTATAAATTGTGCTCCCGTCTGAATAGCACAAATTATGCGATCTGAAAAAACATCCGCAAAAAAAGTGCACTTTTTTTCGTCGTGACCTAGACATATAAGATCAATTAGCCGGCAACAATGGACAGCCAAGGACCTAGTCGTAGCGGTTTTTGTGTTTCTAGTTTTATTTGTTCGTAGCGAACGATTATTTGGCCACATTGTGTTCGGCTATGGCCAAAAAAAAGGACAAGGTTACCTCTAAAACAGTTGTTCTGCCAGCTGTTCTCCGAACGCATATTAAATGCAGACAGATTTGCATAAACCCCAATTATGGTTAAGTATAACAGCCTCCTAATCGCGCTCGTCTAATACGATCGATGCCAATACGAATTAGATACAAAAATAAATAATTAAAAAAAATATACACCTTTTTTATTATATTCAAGAGTGATACAATCGATCGCTCATGATTTATGATGCGAAACAGAGCAATGAAATTAATATTTTTAATGTCATAATCTGAATACTGATGAATTATGCATGATATTAAAACATATAAAATAAATTCAGATTGTTTATGACGAATGTAATAATACGTTCGGTGCAATGTGCATAGATTATTATCTATCATATATTAAAAAAAATATAACCTATAAATACACCACAATTTATCTCGCATACTTTTTATATTGTATTATTAAATTATTCAAAATAAAAACATTTATTTATGCCGTCAAATTTATGAATGAATTATTTTATATAAGTCACATAAATATTATTCGTTTGATTTATTTATATAAAATAACTTTGATGAAACGCTGATTTTTCTGCATATGAAAGGATTCGAAATTTCTGAGTAAATTCAATAAAAATTTATACAAAGTTTATATTAAATATAGACATGGGAATATATTTGTTTTGAATACTTTCTTTTATTCTGTTATATTTTAAGACTTGAACAATTTTCTGGCGTGGTCATTAAATTCCGCGAAAACGATTTTTCATATTACCGTTTTTATTTATATAATTTTATTATAATTACTCGCGCATTATTAATAAATTCCGGCACAGTATTATAATTTAATATCGGAATCGTGTCGACATAATATTTATTAATAATATTGGTTATTATGAATATGTATTATAATAAACATTTTTTTAATTTTACTGAATTAAAATAATTACAATATAAATAAAAATATATGCTAAAATGAATACTTTGCTTAAATAATGAATATGAGGCGTAAATAATAACGCTCTCGCAGCACGTCTCACTGGGACGTTTCACTAGCACTCGGCACATCATACCGAATGCGAGCAAGAAAAAACATCGCGCACGTAGAAACCGCAGCTAATATTGTTGTATTTTTTCCGCAATTGCAGATAATAAAAGACAATGATTATTTATAGAATTTAATCATCATACTTTTTTAGACCAATGCAATAGTTTTGTGATATCTAGAATTTTTAATGAAAGATTTATTAGAGTAAAATCACATACTTAGGATACCTAATATATTCCTAATTCGGTACAGCTAGGTTGAAAATATGGCTAATGCTGAATAAATGGAAATATTGGTCTAATAAAAGTGATCGGCCTTTATTTCACCATTTATAGGAGCAAAAATCCTATCTAAATGTATTATGCCTCATAAATATATATTAATCATCCTAAATCATGGGTTAGCAAAGCAACAAAAACTGTACAAATTAAGACATACTCGATATCTTACAAAAAATAGTGTAAAAATCATTTACAGTGCATAACTAGTTTTTGATAAAAAGTAAAACCCTCTTTTTAGATTTAAAAGGTCACTCTATACTTTTAAATGTAAGCATTTTATGTTAATCCTTACAATTAATCCTCTTCTACGTCTATGTATTAATTATACCGGAAAGAAATCTATGTTTTGTGTCTTATTTGAGATCAGTCTGTCCCGAACACATAAATATCTTTGTAAGGTTATTTTTCTATAGTTTTATTCCTAAGCTTTCTTTTTGTGTATTATATTGTATTTAATTTGAAGCCAATGCTTTTGATTTTATAAACTAAAACTACTTTATGGATTTCTTTCTGATATCCCTAATTATTAGTCTAATACATAGGTTCCCAACCTGTGGGTCGCGACCCCCCAAGGGGGTCGCGAAGGGTTTTTTGGGGGGTCACCAACTTATACAGTCAACTGAAAAAATATTCACTAAATTGCAATTTTTATTTTTAATGGTCTCTTGGAGAAACGTTAAATATTCAGAAGAATATCTGAAATTAGGCTTTACTAACTTGACTGGATATGGAACATAGAAACCACAATGCGTATTGTGTAAAGTTGTTCTCAGCCAGGAATCTATGAAACCTTCAAAACTCAAACGTCACTTCGAGACGACACATTCAGAATACACAAAAAGGATTTGCAGTTCTTTCGTCGGCATGAAACTGGTTGCAAAAATCAGAGACTTGATCGAACAGGAAGTTTTCAGCAATTGAACACAGCATCAGTGCAAGCATCATATGAAGTCGCATTGGAAATTGCCTAACAAAAGAAACCTCATACAATTGGAGAAAAACTCATTAAACCCTGCATGTTAAAGATGGTGAAATTAGTTCTTAAGGATTCTAGTGAAGTAGTATCGTATCAATAATAGATGAAACAAATATCTCTGTCTAATAATACTATTTAGCGTCGTATATAAGACATGTCCGTAGACGTTAACGAGCAGATTTTGAATGAAATCAAGGTTTCACCATTGTTTCCTTTCCAAGTTGATGAATCAACTAACTATGAAATATATTCATTCAGGTGATACAAAGAAGAGTTCCTATTTTGTAGTGGACTTGAAAGTACTACAAAAAGTGAAGACTATCAAAGAGGATTAAAGTGTGAAAGCGTGTTTTTTTATTTACCTTATTCAAAAATGGTTTTTGGATTGTATGGGGGTCTTGGATCACATGGATTTTATAAAAAGGGGTCACCACCCGAAAAAGGTTGGGAGCCCGTGGTCTAATACATACTGTGCCAATAATAATTTAAACAGATTCTAATAAAATAAGGAATTAACTAATTAATTACATAACAATACATTATTTAAAAGTTAATAATGATATTAACTTATCTATCATGGCGGCTCTAAAATAACCACGTGGTCCGAAGGGGGTTTCTCGGGGACCCCAAGCATTTAAAGTCAAGAGATTGATGTTGTTGATTTTTTTTAAATGGATATCTTATCGCAGACTGAGCTTTCGCAGCACGTGTCACTCGCACGTTTCACTTACACTCAGCACATCGTACCGGGTGTGAGCGAAAAAAAATATCCCACGTGAGGCAATAGGCTTTTCATTAACGCTTTCACAGACACTTGAAAAATGTAAGCGCACGACCTGAAATACCAAAAATTGACGCAATTCATAAAAGCTCTGGTGAATGAGACTCAGTAATAAGAAATCACCTGGCTAATGAAATACAGTAAATAAAATTGCGTGTTGGGTTGAGACAAGTTCTAATTTCCACACAAACTCCATTCCGACGTCGATAACTATGGACGAATATCTGCCAAATTCACTCACGAGTGCTTATAACACAATGTTAATCAGGGATGAGTAACCCGTGTTTAAAAAGTCTAAAAAAATATATTATAGAAAATCGTTAACTTTATTGTCCGCAATTGCGAAAAAAAATGAAACCACGGTATTCGCTTCTGTAGCAAAGGGCGCGGTGTTTTTTCTCGCTCGCATCCCTAATGATATGCCAAGTGCGAGTGAAACATATACCAGTGACACGTACTACGAGGGCGTGTCATTTACGCGTCATATTGATTAGTTAAAAAATCCAAAATATCGACCAAAATCTGAAGCCTATCATAGCCATTTTTATTCATTATATTTCATTGCAAAAAAGTAAGTCAAGATATTGATGGAGATTTCATCAATGTCTTTACCTGAATTGGTTGGGGTCTATTTTCCCTTATAATAATAAATGGGGGTCTATATTATTCGGACGACGCGGTTGGTTTCGAGCCACTCTGGCTGATCGGTCAAAAGACAACAGTTTTTAATTTGTAGTTGGCTCGTTGTAAAAAAAGGTTGCACACCCCTGATCTAAATTCTAAATTATGTATAAAAAGTACAGAAACAGAAATTTTTCACTACGCTATTATTAATATAAATATGTATTTAATTCGATTTTTATTTATATTTATAATAATTTATTGTGAAACCGGTTGATTTATTAAAGGATCTTCTCATTAGTGAGTAGTATTATCTCAAATAAAATAAAATAAATATTTAATTTATTCTGATATAGTTTTGAACTAAAGAAATACCTTGGATAAACCTTTATTATTTTCTCTCGGTTAATCGAAAATATTTTTTCTATTCTAACCCAAAAAAAATAAGAAAAATAGAATGTAACCCACGTCAATTTATTTGGGACATATTTGCGTCGTATGTTCCCCGGCCGCGGTTATTGAATGCCGTAATGATGTGTGAATACGTGCGTTGACAATATCAATGTTAATGGGGGCCCGGTGACCCTGTCGGCCGGCTGTCGCCGAGTCATGATGATGGACGCGAGGGCGGAGCCCTGGGGCTCTTCTGCAGTCCTGGCGGAGCCACCTGACCCGCATACAAATGGGCACCGCGGCCCGACGCCTCTTTGTATTCAAGCAAAATATCATTTCACCTTCTCTTTTATTGTTCCGACACACACGACCGCGAGTGACACGACTCTGTCCCGGCCACGTACCAAAACACTTTAATGTCCAAATTTTTCGGCTTTTGAACCTCGAAGAGATGTATGTGATTGTGTTTTAAAATATACATACAAGCAACAATAAATCATTGACGAATGTACCACTTCCTTTTACGATTTATTTAATTCGATATAAATGCTAATCAACTCTTTTATTAATGCGAAAAAAAATTAAAAACCAAAGGATGATTCAGGAAGGAGCAGCAAAGGATGTCGCATTTTTGTTTTGCGGTTAACCGCAAGGATAAGCGCAAAGTCACCGCTCTCGGATAAAAGATCAAACGGATTCGCAATAACGAAAATGGGCACACAATCAAAGGTCAAATAAATATAAAAATTTGCTAAATTGCCGGAGTGAAAGACAATTTTCTTGACATAATATTTAAGGTTAAACATTTATTCCTTTGAAACGTCTAATCAAATCAGTGTCCATTGTTCATAAACAGAATTATTTAATGCGTATCATACAGTTTTTTCTGTAAATTCGATATATAATAAATATTCTGTAATGATATATTTTAAGTAAACATGTGGCACTTGTTTATACCCTTTGAAATGGCGTGATGCAATTTACTGCGACAGCTCTTAACATTTCTTCAAAACTTAGGGAAGCTTGTTATCTTATTTATTTATAACAGAAAAATTCTAAAGCTTCATTAACTCATATAATGATTAGATAAATATACTAAAGTTGCGAGGGGAATGAGTCTCTTAAACTTACATTTTACCTCAGTGTCAAATCACGACACTGGTTAATTTTAATATTATTTCAGGATAGATGGTATTAAATTAAATTATTACAACGCGCCAACCATGCGAAGATAACAGGTCTCTTCCACTTATATATCCCTAAATTCATAGTTTTCGTCGGACACCTATCCAGCTACTAACTGAGCTCAGTTGTGGTTAAATTAAATTATCAAAATAATATCCATGTAACCTACAAGCTATAGCACAGGATCTTAAAGGTTATTGAACGATAAATTGATATCCGTGAGCGTAGGCTTTTAAGAAGTTTACTTGGAAATGTTCAAAGAGTTGTTCTGGCTATATAGGGACATACTGGCCACAGCTTTCAGTCAGAGTGTCGTCCTTAAGAGTCCGTTTTTGATCACGTCTCAATGATTCTAAATACTCAGCCGCCATGGTCAACAGGCATTCTTGTCCCTGAAAAAAGGAAACCAAAGCTGAGATGACTGGACTGTGTTTAGTGGTTTGGTGCATCATAAGGACTTACTATGCAAACATACTTTATTTAAATAAATATACATATACATACATACATATAGAAAATACAATGCTAAATAGGTCTTAAAAATCTTTTAAACAAAGTGTTTTACGTATATACAATAATTGTATCTTTAATATCAACTTTATGTTCGTTCTATAGTGAGTATGATGACCTACCTCGACGAGTACTCCAGGTATAACAACAACGTATAGGCAATGGAGTGAGGTAGTTCGGAGGAATGACTAGAAGTTGGAGATAGAGAAAAAAATAATCCATTTTACCCAATATATCTAAATTTTGATCTTTAAATGATTAAAAATCCCTGAACTGAAAACTGTGGACAGTTTTTGAGTACATCAATGTAATAAATATCATAAGTGACCATTTTTAACCCTCTGAGCTACAAGATTTAACAATGATGTCCCACGGGCGGTCAACCCTCTTCTTTCTACTCCCGACGGTCGAAACATTAAGACGTTCACGCATGTCACTCTGTCGTAAGATGTAGTCGCCATCTTGTTGCGCTACACACGGATGCCACCATGACGGCTCTAGATATATCCTCTCGTCTTTCCAATGGCAAATCGACTAACCAATTAACAGGAAAGCTGATCACTATAATCGCTGACGTCCTAGCTGCAGATTGGTGCGCTGTCATAAGGACACTCTGATAGTACTCCTCTGGAGATGCTCTTAACACTAGACCGCCACGAGTGCCGTCACTACCAGATATCACCACGCCAGAGAGTACCAGAGGCTGCACCCATCGTGCGTATGCTAATTGTATTTGCATTTTTATCACGGTCGATAGTGATCTCGCCCTGGTCATTATTAAAACCTAATTTGTCCAAGAAAAAATGGCAAGACGTAGTAGAGCAAGTAAATCAAATGGCCACTGCGTCTGGACATATAAGTTCAAAGGGTTAATAAATCGGTGCAAATTCTTATCTATTCAGTCGATATAGACATTGCGGCTTAATCTTGCTTGACTCTAAAGAATGCATGTCAGAGCACAATGATAGGACAAGGACGAAGTCTTGAATCCCTAAAAGCCGAAGAGTACAGCTTCGAAACCGTCCCAGAGTTTACATATCTGTGCTTATTAATGACCAATTATAAGTACGAAGAGCTATCTATAGCATCTGCGGAAGAGATTTTAACCAAGAAAGACGAAGTGTAGCTCTGCATGACCCTCATCATCAGGCGCATCTTGACAAATGGGTCCAAATGCTAGGCAAAGAAACAAATAAAGCAAAAATAAGCAATAAATAGGTATCCTAGATAGAATGGTTATTAAATTGTTATTTTGATCGTATGTACAGTGAGACGCTGTATTATTGTGGAAAGATAGAGCGATTTGGCTTCAGATCAAGTGAGATGGAGAATGGTGCAGAATGAGACCAGGATTCTACACTAGGGGGGTTTCGCATATGATGATGGTGATGTGGACTAACAAAGACTATTTCTAATTCGATTCAGTCTGCTGCAAGAAACGGGATCCTATTGTGGATGTGGTTATTGTACGGCTGTAGATTTTCTTTTCCATCTGGGTATGCTTTGGCATATTGGTATGGTTTAAGTATATTTTTTTGTTGTTTTTTATTGTAGGGTTAGTTATTATATGTGATAAAAGGTCCTAATGATCATTATGATCTAGATTCGGTGATATGCTTATCTGGAAACAATTATTAACGATAGATTTAAATAATTTATTAGAGGTGCGTTGCTCGAGACAGATACTTGTAATCAAAATAGTATTCTAAATTTATTTGAGTACGTGACGACGTTTGTGGACAGAGTAGAAATTGTTAAAATAGATCGAAAAAAAGAGAAGAATTATTTTAAGTATCGTGCGTCCCCATAAAGAGCTTAGTTTGTATATACGGTTTATTTTTATTAAATAAATTCTTTGCTTAGAATATTTTTAACAATTGACTATCCAAATATATGATTCGATAGCTATCTAGTCCAAACCCTTTATTCGATGGCATTCGTTCGTATTTCGGTATCGCTTTGTGGAAAATGATATCCTATTCTAACTCTTTGATATCGTTGATCCTTTAAGCACTCTCAAGCTGCAGCTATGCATGTCGGCTGTTATCTAAAGCTTAAGCTCTTAAACTGTATTAAATATATTTATTTTTTATTAGTTAATATAAGTTTTGTGTATACTGTACAATTTTCAATTAAGAGGATTAAGTTGCAGTCTCTGAATATTTACGAAATCCGTGTTTCCGCTCGTTTTTAATACATTCGTTTTGCTGAAATTTTCATTTAATTTTTTTAACCGTACTTATGTACTAATGTTTCAGAAATTAATTAAATTCTATCATTTAATCTATGCGTATATTTATTAACATCGCTTATTGAATTAAGATCCGTTAGACATCATGGACATTATTTAATTTTCCATCACGTCCTCGCCAACGGGCCAGCAATACAAATTAGCTTCAATTAACGAAAGTATAACAGTAACTTTCAAAAGTTCCAGCGGCCAATCTCTAATTCAAATCATGCGACATTTCCAATTAATATTGGTATTATGAGTCATAATTTATGTACTCATAGAATCGATGTCGCGAATTTCCAGTACGCGAGCACGTGAGCTTAATCACAATGGACTTCTGCGTGTACGTTTGCGGGGCTATGAAGTCATATTCCGGTGGTAATCCCTGCTCCAGACATGCATTAACCTTTAGGGTTACCCGTTGATTGAAGCCTCATTATTTCGATACAAGCCCCGTGGAATCGATTACGATATTTTCTTGCGCGAGCATTTTTAGCCCGTCATGAAAAACGATGAAACCTTAAACAACGCGATATGTAAAATAAATTGAAGCTTTTGTGAAAGCTTGTTCAATAAATTGACGGTCGTAAAGCTTCATCGGCAGGCATGGTGAAGCGATATTGCGAAAAATACTTTTATGAAAATATATTTTCTTTTCGGTAATAAAAATCTTAGCCGTGTAACATTTTTTTTTCTCCCGCTCATAAACTATAAATCGAGAAGACGCTACAAAACGCTGTCGGGATTTTTTAATAAAGCACATGATTGAACGTGTGAGAAAGCTCTATAAAGTTTCATCAAAAATTTATTTTCAATTTTGCGCAAATTATTTCCGACGGGTGTTTTCTTTTTCAGCTGTAAAAAATGATTTTTTATGCGTTTATTATGGATTGAGCGGCCCTGTTTCATAGACAACAATATGCTGTCATACATCATACGATCAGGGCCGCTATCAGGGGCGCTGCACCACGGCCTGCGGGCCCTGCCTCCATTGTACGCCAGAGCTGTTAAAATATCGGCCCGCTATCTAGATATAGCACGCGGCTAATACTGGGACGAGAGCTGTTAGCGATGGCCGAATTAGTTTGATCCAACACGTGTAAATTGCAACGATTTTCAGCAAAGTTATCTTAAACTATTTTAATATTTTTTATCCATATGGCTGATCTGCGTGTTAATATTTTCTACCGAAAATGCCGAATTAAGTTGCAGTAGGTCGAAAAAAAAATCATTTCTCGTGTTATTTCACGGTAACGCCAGGCCAATGATAATTTTCGAAAAATTTCTCTATTACCCTTAATATCGGCGGCAACACAAAAAAATGCCCATTATGTATTTGGCCGGCACACCGAAAATGTCGGCTACGGAAAGGTTAACGGTGTTTTAGGCCGACATAATTATCCCCGAGTAAATTAGTAATAAGGGCGCAAGGGATGAATGGATGGGGATGAGGTCGCGGTCAACACGGGGACCCCCGAAAACCTAAAGCTGTGTGCACACGCGATATGATAAAAAGATTGCATGCCATCGATACATAAAAACATATAAACATAATAATTATGGATCGTATACGGGGTGAGTTACAAGCCAGCCGCCATACTGCGGTGATTAGCCCGGCTTCGGCTTAATTTAATGAAAATATTCCGAATTTGACTTTGGGCCGAGAATAGCCGACGCGTGGTTATCTAATCTATCGCTTCTATTTATTTCGCCCTTTTTTTTAATAACGTGTACACAAACAATATTCTATTTGCGTACGTTGGTGACCCCTGCACGAATAGCGGAAGCGGTAACAAATTGACGTAAGTGTTTTTCATGCGAGATGTGGTATTTTCAAAAAAAAGTCGTTTATTAACCACGGAAATATTTATATTCATAATAAAAATTTCTAACTGCCATAAAGATGATTTTTAATCTTCTCAATGATAGACGTAAGCTGTCGAAAATGTATGGGTAATATCCCACTAATAGCATTAATAAATTAACAGTTATTATTTTTCTTATAGGTTTATATATCCAAGGATGACTTCCTTTTTATCAGATGTCATATCAGCTGTTATACATACATACATACATAAGTAGGCATCTAACCCTGAGGGCGGTCTTTGCCACCTGGATGATACTAGGCGGTACAGAAGTACTTCTAATATTAAAAAACGAGCTGTCGTAATTCTTTAATCCATCTCTCGGGGACTCCAAGCATTTCAAGTCAAGATATTGACAATATTAACAATATATTAGTATACCTATAAGTAATGTCGTATTTTCGATGCGTCATCTTTAAAATAGTCTCCTTAAGTCTATTGGGAAGTAAGGACGTGTTATAAGTTTCTCTTGTGTAGCGGCTACCTGCTCGTGACCTTTACACAAAAAAACGGTTGGTTAATACCAACGATTGTTAAACAAATTAAATCTGGTGATTTGTGTTTGAAAAACGAGCCTCAAAGGCGACGATCCCTCCAGGCGGATGAAGCAGCCGTGAATTCTGCAATCGAAGACGACCCGATGCTGACCCATTGAAAAATTATCGGAAAAGGTCGGTACGTCCTGGTCCAGTACTAAGAGGATTCTAAAGAAGTTGGGAAAGCTTCAAAAAGATTTCGTTTAGGTCCCACCCGCATTCACGCGCGACCTCATGTTGCAAAATTGACGTGTGAAAAAATTCAGGATCTTGTATGGGTCACCCTGTTGCATTCTCTAAACTCGCCGTATTTCACACCATCTGATTTTTACTTATTTCGTTCTATGGAACATTTTTTAAGAGATCTAAATTTTAATTCCTCAGAAAAGGTCAATACAGCCCTTTTAGACTATTTTCAGTCAAACCCCAAAGAGTTTTACAAGAAGGGCATAGGTGATTTTAAAGAAAGGTGGCAGAAGGTTATAGATAATATAGGGAGGTATTTTTATAAGAAAAATTGTTTTGAATTTCATTGAAAAAAACGACATTACTTATGGGTACATGCATACAAACATATGTATGTATGTATGAGGCGGGACTTTACCACCCAGAGGATCTCTAGCAGAGACACGTTCGTCTCAACCCTGATGGCAGGACTGTGACGGTCGTCTTCCAGCTTATCTAGGCTCTTCAAATATGGGTCAGGTCGTCAGCCCTGAGCTCGGGAGCCGAGCTGTCAAAGCGCGGATTGTAACAATAATAATCAGACGAGGCTAGTGCACATTTATATTCATTTATAATCAGACGATGTTAGGGCTGATACACGACAACACTGGACTCGACTGTTATACGTTTTTAGTATTATTTAACTGGCTTTAGAGAGAAGGCATAAAGTTAATAAACTAAAATAGCAAGAGAGCGTCTAAGAGATGATTTTTTTAAAAGATCATTTTTAAACCAGGAGCATATACAGTACAAAGATGCAGCACCCCCTATTTTTTTTTTATTATAAGAGCGCTGCCTCCTTGTCAGCACTGCCAGGGCTGTGTATAGATGAATGCGGTAGCGGAGTACGGAGGGAGGGGGGGTCTCTCCGCTAAGCGCCGTGTCGCGCTGCGACTCGGTGCAGTCATATTGACTCACTGTAGCACATTTATACTGACTCACAGCTTATTTGAGCCACGTGTCTCTTGTCACTTATTTTATCATTGTTTTTTCTGAGGAACGTGACCATGTGCATGATTCCCCTTATAGAGGACTCATCATAGTATTTGTTTTTATACTGAAGAGCGTTGTTTTCCGCTCCCCGCTTATATTATGCCAATTATTTTTTTGTAAAATTAACGTCATCCTCCACTTCACCCCTCTGTTAATGAGCGTTACTTAGATTTCTTCGGGATGGTCATCCATCCTAGTACTAGCTACGCCTAATAGCGGCTAATTTAACAATCATAATTTGATTGTTGTTAACTTCAAGCTATGATTATTAAGATATGTAACATGATGTAATTATAAGATTCTGGGCCCGGTCTCCTATGAGTATTGCACCTTAGATTTTATAGTAAAAAATCAAAGAAACTCTAATTCTACTCTTATTTATTATATTTTACGAATATATAAAATAAGAAGCATCTATACAATTTAATCGGATATCCTATTCAATAAAAGACTTTTTTTATAAATAAATAGAAAAAAACGTGGTTCAATTTTTGAATAAGAAATCTTTAGGGCCAATATGTCTGGCCCTAAAAAGGTTAATGAAGGTTATAGTAAGTATGTATTATGTATAAATTATTTGTCAATAACAAAACTTTAAGCCATTGCAATATATCAGAGGAAAATGCTTTGAAATGGCGCCATAATACCATTTTAAGATCCTCACATGCAATATAAAATATTTACAATCATTCCAAAGCATATTTACAATATATCAAGACTCTAATCAAAATAATAAAAATGCATACACGTAGATAAGTGCTATAGCGAATACGGTGCAGATATGCGACTATATCTCTGCAACGCGCTTATATTCACAGCAATATTTTATTGGCAATAAATAAATCATAACCATAAAATGCAGTCACTCTCGCCGAGAGAAAGTCGTGGAAGAAACTCCCGCAGGAACCACAGAGGTTTCGAAGTATAATGCGCCCTATTGTCGTTTATGCTGGGGGTCGTATCCGGACGACGGGACGTAGGGACTTGGCTCACTAGGACGCCGAGCCGGCGCGTTCCTTTCCGTTCCGTCCCCGTTCCTTATCGAAGCGACTCGTGCATTTTCTCCGGGATCGGGATTCTGACGATGACCGCTCATGGATGAGGAAATCGCCCGTATCAAATTATAGGCCACATTTCATCCCGAATTGTGATTGCGAGATGCCGGCAGCATTCGTCAGAATTTATCGCCGACGCCGAAAGACGGAAGAAAGTTGAATTTATGCAGGAAATGGTTCAATTTGCTGTGTGTGCCATCGCTCATTTCGCAAATAAAAATTTCATTTCGCGATTTGTCGCCGGATTCGTGCGATTTAATGTTGGCGATGTTTTTCGGGAATGTTTATAAAAATCCGACGGCGATGCGAAATGTTTTACGATTTTTTTTATCGCAAACGGAAGCATGATTTGGTAACACAGTTTGCTTTGCGTATTGAAACTCTCGAATTGGGTTAGGTCAGGATGTCTTATGGTATGTTATGCTAGGTCAGTCGTAAGTAAAGATAGGTCAAACTCATTGAATCCGACAGTATGAGGACACCGGGTTTAATGTACACAGACTGCTTCCAGTGATAAAATATTTCACGAAATTACAATACTAATTTTAATATATGGATTTTGCTAACGATTGTCGTTACAACATCTAAAAACATATGAAAGAACCAAGATCTTTACACCTTGAAGGGTTGTTAAATTGAAAACTTCAGTTAAATAATAAGTTATTAAATAAGCGATTTTTAAATGAAATATATAATTTTAACAGCTAAGAGCAGGATGCTAAACAACGACGTATCAAGTAAGTGCACTAGTTAAAATAAAAAAAAATAATAACCATTTGATTATCAATAAAATATACAGTGTATTATTGATAAATGATTTTTCTTTAGAATACTTTCAATTTATTAATATGAGTTACCCGAAAGCAGTAGAAAAAATTGATGGCTTGAAGGCATTGAGATCAGAGACGTAAACAAAGCAATAGCTTTATCTTTATTGACATATGTTTCATATATTACAATATGTCAATGTCATTTAGCGAATCAAATAAAAAATATGTAAACTTTATATACGTATTAATATAAAAATATTATTAAATATATTTTCAGAGGCAAACAATTTTTTATAAAATATAATTTATAATAACGATAATGTTAATGGGTAGAAAATATATAATAATTTAGTCTTTTGGTTGTTGTATTCTTTGTATTTATTTATATGAATTGTTATTGATTATTTGATTTTTTACAGAACAACTCGAATATCTGTTACTATGATTCGTTCTCTACTCTCGTGCTATGATGGTCTCTAACGGATTTCTCACTACAGAGACAGTATACCCTGGGAAGGAAAACCCTAATCTGTTGGCCAATAATTGGTCTAATCTCGATACTTTCACTCCTCTTCCTTCTTACTAAAGGACCCCCTCTCGGAGGGGGTCTTTCCCATGATGAAAGGATTGCTATTGCGGGACAGGGATAATAATCACTTGCGACCGGCTACTTGAGACTTGTTTTGGGCAGATGTGCATATGTATACCTTTGTATATCTATATAGGTGTGTGGTCTCTCGCTACTCGTCACTTGTAACTCGTTATAAGCGAATACTTTCCCTTAGAGGAGAGAATAAACGATTTCCGAGACAAACCTCTTTCTACTTGCCTGGACAGTCGAGAGGGTAAAATCCGATACCAACAGAGTAGAAGATGTACGTCCAATGCCAGCAATGACCAAGAGAAGGAAACTCTTTACAAAAAAACTGGGGTATGGCTACGAAAAAGGGAGCTCTCACGCCACGTGTGAGACTCAGGATCCTTTGGCCTCGACTGCCATTCGAGAGTTTGGTAAGGCCCACGCCCTCAGCGAGAGATAGCCTTGTGGTTGGCAAATGGTGATGATGATGATGATGGTATATAAACAACAGTATATGTTTATCAGTCAAAATGAAACCCTCACCTAACCTAATATAATCAACAATGTTACAACGTAATGCTTTACTAAAGAAGCTTTTGATTTTTAAATCGGAAAGCTTTATATAGCATTTAGAGCCTTGTACAATACCTAAATCAGTAGTCGATTTTTTTAGATAGTTGCAGTAAAGGAAACTGCTGCATTTTTATTAATTTAGAAATATTAATATCAATCCCATGATTGTAGTAAATAGTACTAAGGTATTATAGTAAGTAGATTGTAGTAAGTAGTAAATAGTACTTGTAATAAATAGCTTAAACGAAAAATATTTCATTTATATGCCATAGCTTAGTCTAAAATGCGTTTAAAAGCATATCAAACTCTTCTCCATAACCCTTTAGCTGACAAAATATAATGTATAGTATGTTTCTTGAACTAGCTAGCGATATAACGACAATTAGTGCTTTTTGTCAAGGATAAGAACGCCAAACAAATAATAATATATGCATAAAGTGTAATCAATTCCATAAAATATTTTTATAAATGCATTATTGTGAATAGGAATCTATTCCTCCTACTCTCTCCTGCATTTGTCTTGATTTACCCGCTTTCTAAGTAAAATGATATAAATATATAGCACCAATCGTCACTTTATGCATTTTTGTATACAATTAGGTATTCATGTATGCGTTGCAGACTCCAGTTTTTCTGATCTCATTACAACACATTGCATTTTTATATGCCTAATTAACCTTAAGGAATTTCTATTCACCACTCGGGATTTAATAATAATTCAGCAAGTGTAAGCTGAAAACACGACCGGGGCTAGATGAATGGTACGCCCTTTGCCAAGGGCTCTAAATGACGCGTTCAGGTGGGGTCGCTGGGGGCAGAGTTATTGCTTGGGGGCCCCTGTCATTGAGATGCCTTGCGGGGGCCCCCGAGCAGGGGAAGAGAAGCGGGGGGATGAGCGACCAACGGAGCGTCTCTCGCGCACAATGTCGTACCGACGCTCATCTGTCATCCAATTTGTTTTTGTTAGAGAGTGCAATGCGAAACGGCATACAGATCAAAATTGAAATATGTATCGGTAGTTCCAAGAATTTGGCGCAACTTTCATGTACTCATATCGGAAGTGACGTCATTCATGGATTTTATTTTTATAATTGTCTGATCACTTTAATTTTTTACAGTATTTGCCTAAATTGTGTATGGGCTTCAATAATAAAATTCAACTTATTTTAATGTATTTTTTAAAAAACTCGTATATACGCAAAAAAGGGATGCACAGATTATCTAAGGGTAGTGTAGATATTAACTTCATAAGCATTAATTTATTTAAGCTGTCAGCTGGTCTGCGAATGTGAAAAGGTTGAAGTACGCTGTTTTTGAATTTTCTACTTCAATTTCTTCTTTTTCCATTCGTTTATGCAGATGGAATTAAATAATACATCCCAATTAGCGTCGGCGTCGACGTAAAAAAGGGGTAGGCCTCACCGACATCTTAATAATTTTATTGGACATCATTACGCCAATTTGTGCAATTTAAGCCGGAGGAAGGGAACGCGGAGGGGATGACGGCCAAGGTAGTCACTAAACGTAAAATTTCTCGGAAACCGTAAATTTTTAATTTGGTCCATCCTGCGCCTTGCGGTATCCTTTATTGCCGGAGGCGAAACAAAAAAGGGGACGTCCGTATTTATTAGCCGACCAGGAACTGGCTGACGATTGTAGGCAGATTCGCCTGAAAAATTCCACGCCTACCCCTTCTCCACACCAGCTCAACTGTCTAAATTAATCCCGGGGTGGATATGTATGCGCCGCCTAAATTATTTAGCCGGGCGCCCTGTGCCAAGTACTGCCCTGCCGATTCTCGATAATTGTATATTCTATTAGGGCGATTAGGAAGATTGTGTGTTTAGACGGGGTTAAATTAGTGGTCAAGGGATTTTAAGCCCTGTTTAATATATTATGAAATAGTGTTTACACCGTATATGGCAACGATACTCACACCTACAGTCTTGTATATGCAAATTTTCTTTTTAATACATAAGAAATATATTGAGTGTGATTTCACCATGGGTCGCAAACTTCTTTCGAGAAATACCACATGTTCATATTATAGTAAAATGCTCTTTTATTAAAGAAATCATTTATCAAAAAATATAAATCTACCTCCATATGATCCTGATTGGTCAAAATAATAAAAAAAGATTAAAAAAATAGTCACGTTGCTGAAAAATATTTATATTCTGAAACTATGTAATTTTCTAATGAAAGATAAATTAGTCTTTTCAATATAATAAATTGAAAGGTTTGAAAATGATTCATCCAGCTTAAAAATACGCTTTTAAAACTGTCGTTAAAGCCTTAAAATATATGGTAAAGCACACATATAGGTAGGTATAGAAAAAGTACCCCTTTTATATTACCAGCACTGTTTAATTTTGTTAAATATACACAATATCGTTTTTCTGTAAATTAAAGATTACGTTATAAGGGTTTGAATTTCACAATACCCTTGCAACCCCCTAAATTTAAAGTATTACTTTTTTACGGAATTCGACACTCGGTGGTGGTAATGGGGCTTGTGCAGGTATTCCTCATGTGACGTTATTGTAAAATACTCATTTTTCATATCTTATCACTAATCGATGCAAAGAAAGGTCACGCTTTTGCTTCGCACTCAAAGCAACACATACTAAAACACGGTGTGAGGCGTTAAGACGTTTCCGCATTTTGCTCCGTTGTAAGATGTAGTCGCCATCTTGTTGCGCTACACACGGATGCCGCCATGACGACTCTGGATATAACCTCTAGTCTTTGCACACATTAATATCAGACGACGCACAAAAGGATACCCTGCGGACCCTCAGGTACCGTACCCCTATTGTGACGGACATGCTTAGGATGCATGCAGAGACTACCAGAAGACCCTGCTCATCCAGATGAGGAGACTTCCCGATTACCATCGTCTACGAGCGATGACTAGCTCCTCACGTCTCACAGCTGTGTCTGCGGCCGTCACCATCGATGGACGATGTCACGAATCTTTCTGTAATATTTTCCATGTTAATCAAACCTTTAAAACGATTTAATAAGTTTACAGTTGTTTAGAAATCCCAATGTTGCACCACCAAATCATCCCTTCTTTGTCTTTTGCGTCCGCTGACGGACGTTGGTGAACATAAGGGTCACCGTTGTCTTCTCCATTACTGTCCTGAACAAGGAAGTGACATTTTCCTTACACCATTATCGTAACTTTTCCAGTCAGGAGGCCCTTGGTCTTCCGGGTCTTTGACTTCCATGAATCTTACCCGAAGAATCTGTTATAATAATATAAGATGAATTTTTTATTGACATGATTTTTAAATTCTCTAGATTCTCGTTAATTCGCGTCATCACCTCAACATTTGTTACTCTATTCACCTAACTGATATAGAACATTCGTCTTTACAGCCACATTTTGAAAGCTTCTAGGTATTCATTCGCCTTTTCTGTAAGAGTCCACTCCTGTACTCCATACACAATAACGAAGAACACATGGCATCTTACTAATCTAATTTTCAGAGTTAGATTTAAATCATGTTTATAACATTTTGTTTATTCGGTTACATGTCGTCCTAGCCTTCTCTATTCGACAATTTACCTCTGTTATCTGGTTCCAGCTTTGGTCCAGATCACAGACTAGATATATGAATTTTCTACTGCGACTCTAGGCATTTATTTACATGGCAAGTTGAATCGTCGAGGAGTTTTTATAAAAACCAATAATTTAAACTATTTTAACATTTAATTAGAAACCATAGTTTTAGGTGGTTTTGGTTACTTGGTCATCAGCATACCCCAAGTTATTAATTAACACCCCGTTTATTTTGATCCCTTCATTTAGTATATTGCAATGCTTCATTAAAAATATTATTTTACACTAAGTTTTAAAGATCGGATATCGCGAGATTCCATATCAACCATCCCTATACGATACGGATATATCAATACAATTTTGGTCATTTTCTTATCTTTATAATTTTTACTGCGATCTCCCGAGGGTTTTGACTTATCCTAATACTACAAAGGTCCTACTAGTTCATGGTTTTTCAGGTAATGAAAATACCCACATCCGAAATCAATCAAAAATCTATTGACCGACTTTTAAAAAAAAATATATATAGGATCTTTACTGTGTGCTAGATTGGCCAAGGCTGGATAGAAAAAGGAGAGAAAGCATCTTTAATGTAAAAAAATAATTTGAAAGGCGATGATTTACATAAGTTTCGGGAAATATATAGTTTACATCTACTTATTAGCAGTATCTATAGTATGTTTTAAAATTATTAAACGCCTAATTAATTATATAAAAACAGTTAAGAGATTTATAATCATCATTTCCTTTCCAATTAAACGTTCCTTAACCAGCATTGGCTAATTTTAATAGAGCATTCTTGCTATCTAATTATTGGTAGAATCCGACGAAACATTTTTTTTAATATAGATATAAACTTTTGGATTCATCAACCGTCGGCGTTACATCGTTATCATCTGTTAAGAATTTATTTTATTGGTCTGGCGACGCCGGAGCACGTGTGGACGCCATAACCTAATCCTCAGGTTAGCGCACCGACAGAAAAACAATTTCGGGACATAAAAGTGGGGCACAGTGGGCGCAACGAGTCAAAATCACGCCGGTAGGAACTCGTAATAATAAGCCAGGGCCCATTCGGTTTACGATTCATCAAGGCGCCCGGTGATAATGAAAAAGAGGTAGCAAATGGTCCGCTCGTAAAAGCCACGGGCTTTGCCGTTCCCACTTGCCCGGGATGAAATTATATCTGGCTGCCGGCCCTGTACTGTGGCGCCCCTCTCATATTAATAATGTACAAGAATACGGACCCGCTATTTATTAAAAAAAAATATTTAAATTTTTTACGTGTCGATGCTGAAAATTCACAGATTATTATATTTCAGACTGATATTGATGACATGGAATTATGTGAAACCTCACTGTGGCGATAATGTATATCTCTCATTAATTACTTTATTTTTTAAATATTCGTTACATAATTTCCATGTTAATCTATTACGTCTTCTTCAATACGACTGTTGCATTTTTCTCTCCCATTTTTTCGCACAATGTGATTAATCGCCTTTGCGATTGCGTAATTACGAAACGGTTGGCATCATCAACCTTTCGCCTCCCAGCCCCTCACGACGCCCTTCGCCGCCACCCCGAGACGATCCGAGGGGCAAGTGGCGGCGGCACCGAAATGATGGACGGCCAAATTGTAAAACTGCGAAAAATATTTCTTGGCTTCGTAACAAGGGCTGACTTGAATACGTCGAAGCGAAAAGTATTTCGGGCCATTTGGTCTTCCCCCGCGAAGGGATGCCGCTGCCGATAAACCCCGGGCCGGGTCTAAGCCGGAGCGTTTATGGTCCTGGAGGAGAGGGTGGAGAAACCGAGGGTGAAATTGTATTGAAAGCTCGGGGGTGGGAAGGGGGTGGCACTCGGACCAGGGGTGGGAAAAAGGGATTCGGCATTTTACGCGCTCCAACGGGTGCATCTTTTTAAAGTGCTTCGAACAATGTTCGGTAATCAAGCTCATCTCAGCAGGTGCTTGCCCGCTCTCTTTCTATCTGCTAATTCTGAGAGTGCTTTCGATACGGCTGCGGATGCTGAAATAAAAGTGTTACATGAAAAGTGCTATTTCAGACGCTCGGTGAGCTCGGCTGGGGGTGAACGAGTGTGTAAGAGTCGATTGCATCGAGTGACTCGATCGTGTCAATATGCAAATGGGGGAATTCCTTGCGATGATAAATCAGCAAGGGTGAAAATGTAGGGTGAAATGCTATCACAGAATTTTGAAACAATAATAATTTATGATACAAATTTTTGAAGACAGAAAATATACAATATTAAGGAAAGAATGCTTTTAGATAAAAAAAAATATATTCTTAGATAGAATTTAGAGTAAAATAAATTATAGGGTTCATGATAATCTCTTTTAGTGATATAAATAAATAGAGTATAATAAATTTAAATCCTGTTACTTCTGAGTTAGAGAAAAGATTAGTATATATATATTTGTTAGGTGCGATTTTCTATTAAATTTAATATTATTACATTAGGCATTAAGGTGGGTAAATAATTAGTTTTCATAGCTAAAATATTGCTAAAGTTTTATATAACTTGGGTTTAGCAGGCTTAAATATAGACGTAACATCAACTTAATAATCAACAGGGTTGTGAGTTTCTAAATCAGCTCTTAACAGCTTCAGTTTTCAATACTGTTGCTGTCCTTTGAAAAACTCATTTTCTTTTCACTACTAATAATAACCAATGTTATGGCATGTGAATAAAATGCAGTAGTGGATTTTTCACATGAAAATCCCTAGACGCAATTTTGAGGTCCCTCCTCAATTTTTTTGACTCAATTTGCAATGTTTTGGATTCATATATTTATTTTAAACCAATAAAAGGACAGAGAGTAACAAAAAAAACTTCTAAATTTGTAGTGCTTCTTCCCTTTCATATTTTTTTATTAGCTTCTCGATGATTTATATTGAAAATATCAAAGTTACAAATATTTATTTTTTTATAAAAAAAATCAGGGGCACGCTGCAGGGCTGTATGCCAAGGGCCTTAAGGTAGCTACGCCCCCAAATCCATGGATCATGATCTGCGCTAAAGTAAGTAAATATGGTTTAAAATATGACAGTTACTGCTTAAATATTGATTATTTTGGTTATGAAAATAATAATAATAGCAAAAATTGTTCTGAAATTTAAACATTAAGGCCCCCGAATTAATAAATCCCCTTATCATTGCGTATTATTGGATCTCTAGCATCCTTATCGAATCTTTATATAGGTAAATGGCACTTTACAAACTTTCTCAAATATGACTTTGTCTTAAGAGTCTAGTAAGAATCTTAACCAAATAAATAAATAATTAACAATGTTGAATACCTCTAGAAAAAAATACGTAATTCTTTGCTTCCATTAGATATAGGTTGTAGTAATATTAATTTATTTGTGCATAACATCTTCAACTTTTCCAGTTTGTGTAATTTCTCTGATTAACTTGATGGTTAGATTTTATTCCTAATATTTTAGGAACTTTTTAAACTTTAGGTTCTTTATAAAATTGCTAAAAAAATATATTATAAAATCCAATACATCCTGTTACTAATTTTCATTCTAGCCCATTTTCTTTGCCGATTTAAGATTAGATAGATAAGCGTATATGATTTTTTATTATTAATAATAATTTTATTGCTTTTAGATGCAATGCATTCTGGCGACTGAAACTTCTCGGCTTTCATTTTCTCCTATTTTGATAATTATTATCGTGAAATCATATTTATATGATGAGACATTGAGCTTCGACTGCCATTTGAGAGTCTGGTGAGGCCCAAACACTCAGTATTTTTATGATTAACAATAATATTGAGTCTTTTGTCTTCAAACGTATAAGACGTACTAGAAATATATTTAGATTAAAATAGATAATAAAATAATACTTATATATTCTGTGATTCTGGATATACTCAGAATATACTATATTCGCCGTATTGCTAATCTTCTTTTATATTTAACGATCAAAAGCAATTCGATATAAATTATTAACTAGACCATAATTTTGAAGCATTAAATTTATATACGTGCACGTTTCAAATTACAGTGATTTTTTCATTATTTGAATAATAAAGTCATAGAATAATATTTTATTTACAATATTCTAATTCTGGCTAATTTATCGCAAAAATATTTCACGTTTTCTGATAAAACATGATAAAATGCTTTTCAAATACACGATTAATTTAACAAAATACGGTGCGTATGTAAATAATAAAATTTTCCCAGAATTTTAATAATAATTCGTCTTACGCAAAGACGACCGGGGGTTTTAATGTCTTATTCATGTCTTTTGCACATCTCTGTAAATGTTATTTTGCGAGCATTTCGCCTAAAATTTATGTATATTCGGCACTAATTGAATGATTACAAATGTCTAGACGTTGCTTCTCGCAGAGAGAGCAATGAATCAAAATTCGTCGTCTTAAAAAAACATACATACGTAATAAAACACGCGATTACGCTCTGAGAAAATGGCAATTTCGCCAAACTTAATCCGAATACGTAAAAAAAATATATTCATTCAGCGTAGAGTATCGAAAAATTCCAGTCCGCAGAGAAATATGAGCATTATTGACGAGATAATCAGCTTTGAATCAAAGATTAAAATGTCACGCTAATAATATAAATTTTAATCCAACTGAAATATTATTTAAATTCAACCAGTGTCGTGGTTTGACACTTGGGGGAATATTGATGTGAGAGACTCATTCCCCTTGCATCTTTAGAATCTTTAGAATGTTTATCGAAAAATCTTTATATGGATAAATAGCGATTTGGAATCTTGCTGCTATGGCATTCTTCAATAGAAGTCAAATAAATAAATAAATATGTTGAGTCAGTTATTTTTGGTGCCTCCATTTGATGATTTTATTTTTATTTTAATACAAAGAATTATTAAACTAATTCAGTTTCATTTTGGACGTCCAGAAGTTAATATTTCAGAGCTTTTGCTATAGAATCTGAGTATTCCTTATGATATTAAAGGTAAAAGGTAAAGTTCTTCACCGGATGTGGCCTCTAAAAGATGCCATCGATTTTTAGAAATGACATCCTCCGCCTAACACGATTTCGCTTTAACACGGTTTCAGTTTTGTTGAAAAAAAATCGATTAAATCTTGCTTTGTAGACGTTAGACTTTGTAGGGATTTTGTAGAAATTATTAATATCGCACGTTCAATAGGAGGGTGAGGGATTGGAGGATTTAGCTATCAACGAAATTGATGAATTGTTTGAAGAACAGGAGTTAAATAAAGAAGAATTAATTGATATGACCACAAGAGTTCCTCCTGAAATCAGAAGCGATACCGAAAGCGACACTGAAAGTTCTGGTCCAATTTCAACGATTACAGCTAAAACAATAAAAAATGGTTTGCAAATGGCAAGAAATATAGAAATGCATTTTCTAAATAATGATCCAGATATGGATCGAGCTTTAAAATTTCAACGAGAAATTAAACAATGCGTTGATTTCTAAGAATATCAAAAAAGAAGGGAAACCTTAATATCTTCTAGTAATAGTGACATTGAATTTATCTATGTTCATAATGTTTCAATCAATTTTCTGTTCTATCTACTTATTTATTTAATATTTCTAAAATATAACCTATCCTCTCTTTATACATTTGTTAGTCTCGCTTAACACGGTTTCGTTTAACACGGTGATCTAGCAGACCCTATTTTCCGTGTTAAGCGAGGGATGGGTGTATATTTAACGTGTTACAAGATCATTCACTACGAGCTACTGGTAAAATCTGATAAATCTTATCAAGATTATTGAAATTTTTCTTCTTCTTATTTCTCTAAACTTCTATTTTTATTATATTTAAATATTTTCGAACTTCGTTTTTTGCGAATATGTTAAGAAAGCTAGGCGTTTTAAAAATTTTCTATCGAAATCAAAATTTGTCGCTGGATGGCCTTCTTTCTTGAACAAAATCCTAGATCAGCTTCTTTTCTTATTTTATTTAAGGGTTTGTTATTATAATAATAAATAGTAGGTTAAGTTATAATAATAAATAGTAAAATTTTGATGTGATTTTAATAAAATTCTTTTTTGTGGCGTAGTGGGGGGTAAAGAGGGGTTACAATTAATAGTCTTATTTTATTTACTAGGTGCATTTTATATGTTATTCTAAATTTATTAACCATTAAAAAATCCTTGAAAAATTCGTCGTCCGCAGGTTTTAAAATTTTGCATTTAGTGGTCCGCGAGGTCCTAATATTAGGCCACCGCTGGTGTAGAAGCTTGAATTTATTTCGTCCCTTTTTACGACCCTGCAATTCTGTCGATCATAATATCCAATTTTCGCGATCGAATCGCATTCAGCCCCGTGCATAATATGCACTGCCCCGATTATTCATTTTTCGCAATACCGTTCACATAAATTATTGCCAAATTAGATTCAACGATTCAATTTATCGCGGGGGTGAGAGATTCGTAACCATTGCATTTTGATTTAAATATATACGAGCGGAAAATTTGTAATTTATCACAATTTGAATTATTCATGGATGTTAATAAATTTGTTAATGCTGCGAAAGATGTATTTTTTGCATGGATTCAATCTAATTATGTAAAAAAATCGCATTATAATGCTTTGCGATACATAATTATGCATTAATAGAAATAATTTTGAATTTTATATGTAAGATATAATTTATTATATGTCGATTTGTGATTAAAAATCATAAAGTATGTCAAAAGTCATACAATTTATATTTTAAAGTATTTATCGCTAATATTCAAATTATTAAATACATATTATAAATTTTAATGTTTTTCTATAAATAACTTCTCCGTTTTATTGTGCATAATTATGATGAGTTTAACGATATTTGTCGAATAATAACTGTTCATTTTATAATGTAATATATGATAATCTATACAGTTTTAATAAACATATAAATCAATATGTAAAATTATTAGTTATATTAATTTTATTTTAGAGAAATTAATATATTTTCTCTATACCATATATTTTATATAAAATATTGTTGTAAATAAGTTTATCTATCATTACAAAGCAATTTTTAAATATAAAACGTTTATAAAACTGTTTAAGCTTTTTAGTTATATGTCGTTCATTTTTATTCATTTTTACTCTGAAATATAATTTTAACGCACAAAACCTCTATGTTATTGAAAAAACAATGATGTCACTTAAGTTATGGATAAAATTGTGACAACTGCTAGAGATCTAGAATTGGAGGTGAATGAAGATGACAGTTGAGAGCTCTTAATAAAACATGAAAGTGATCTGACAGTAGAAGAACTCTTAAATAGAGAACATCAAGATACTCAACTTTATGTGCTTTCTAAATAAGAGGACCAATGTCGACATCGAATATTAAAGATTTTTTGATAAAGTCAAAGAATGTTAAAACAACGATCTCAAAATGGCAACCAAATAGCTTAGTAATTTCTACTAAGACTATGCTATTAATCACTTTCGAAGAGTTCTAAAGTGAAGAGAAACTGGACAGGTTCTTCAACACTCTACAAACGAAACAAACACAAAATAAATAAAAATATGGCAATAGCCCTATTGCAGATCCCAAGCTTAATCCTACACCCTTCTATATTTTTTCCGGTCAGGCACCACGTCGCTTCCAGTAAGTTTCAATAATGCAGTGTCCTTCTGTCTCCTACAGTCTCAATCATCTCAGCTTGGTCGTCTTTTCCTCCGAGGACAGGAAGGCTTGTTAACCATAAACCTTTTCGGCGGCTGACTGTTCCGTATCCTTGTCACGCGACTGGCCCACTGGAGACTGACCTCTCTAACGACAGCTGTGACCGGTATATCCTCCTTTAATCGGTACAACTCCTCTTTGCGTCAGATACGCCATTCCCCGTCCTCGAATACTGCTCAAAATCCTCCTCTCCATGATATCCAGTTGTCGCATACCTTGTTTTGTTAGCGCCCAATATTCAGAACCATATGTTAGTACAGGTCTGATAAGGGTCATATAGAGCTTGACTTAAGTCTTCCTTAAGAGGAATCTCGACCATAGAGGCAGTTGAAGCCCATAGTAGCACCGGTTTACCAGAATGTTTCTTCTTCGTGCTTCCAAATTGTTTCATTACTAGTATTTGTAATAATTTGTCCAGTCTAATAATAGGTGTGTGTGTGTGTGTGTGTGTGTGTGGTCGCTCGCTACTTGTCACTCGTGACTCCGCTACTTGTCACTCGTGACTCGTTATACGCATATAACGCCTTAGAGAATAGAATAAACGAATACCGAGATAAACACCCCTCCTACTTGCCTAGACACAGTTGAGAGGGTAAAATCTGATACCAACAAGGTAGAAGATGTACGTCCAATGCCAACAATGGCCAAGAGAGGAAAACTCTTTACAAAAAAACGCATAGCAAGAGGGCTTGGGTCCCCGCGGTATGAACACGAAAGGGGAGCACTCACGTCACGTGTGAGACTCAGGTTCCTTTGGCCTCGACTGCCATTCGTGAGTTTTGGTAAGGCCCATGCCCTCAGCGAGTGAGATCCTTGTGGCTAGCAAATTATGATGATGATGGTGATTTGTAATAAGTGAGCCGATATATGTGAATTTCTGGACGGCTTCAAACCTGTACTCTTCGATTCTTAGGGGTTCAAGGTGCTTGGCATATGGGCATGTATTTTGTCTTGGTCTCGTTGATCCTTAGGCCCATGCCAATTGCCACTCAAGTAACTGCTTTTTGCGCAGTGTAGACGACCTCTCGCCATAATGTACGCTTTAAAACGAAGTAGATTGGTGAAGGGTTCGCCGATAATTTTATAATCGATACACCCTTGATGATACGTCTTGATGATTTCTATAGTTCACTCTTTAATATGTTTTCTAGAAACTACAAGAAAAAGTCAGCGAGCGATTCTTTGTTAAGTTACGTGTCTTATTGAATGCAGAAATACCTTACCTAGTAATTTGACAAAATGCATAATAATGATTTTTAATTTATTTAAATTATCCATTCACGAATATTGTCATAGATTTGATTTTCGTTTAAAACGATAAAATTTATTTCGAAGAAAGCTTATTTTGAAACCTCTCGGATAGGGAGATAAATGCAGAGGCGCCCCGGCGCGGGAAGGCTTTCCGCTCGTTAACGGCGGGGCGAGCGGGGAAGAAGCGGAAGAAAATGATGATGATGAAAATCAATCAAGCGTATATGAGGTGGAGTTTATAGTCCACTCCTATCTCCGCCGCAATCAGCGTTCTCCTCTTGTTTACGAACGCAATACAGACGCCGGCCCATAAATCAGCAATATGAACCTGAACCACCCCCGTCCATTTGCACCGCCCGTCCACCCCGCAGCACCGCACCTAAATATTTTATTGATTCCGGCGGGACCGTAAAAATCTGTGCGCATCGAATCGGGCCAAAACTAATTTTAAAAACGATAAAATTAAGTCGTCTTATTGACGCCCGTTTTATTGTCTAAAATTTACGAGCGGATCGTAAACAAAACGCGCGTTCAAAAACTTCCTATTGTGTTCGGCAAGGGCCTATAGAAAAGTAAAACGGGCGTAAACAACCGGAATGTGCCGGAGGGTGGGAGTGACATTGACGTTTCGGCGGTCCGGCGCGGGGGCGGGCGGGTAGGGGGTGGCGGGGCGGTTCGTTAGGGGGCAGCGGACCCAGTTAGGGCGAGGCTGGCCCGGGAGGACCAAATGGGGCGATTCGGATGGCAATGGGCCGTTGCCGGCGGACGAATGTATGGATCAACGGCGGGGACCAACTTTGCACTTAAATGCAGACGCCAGCCCTGCCCTGGGATCGGCAACTTCGGACCCTTTCGATTAACCCTGTCCCAGGGTTGCTGACAACTCGCTTCCCGAGACGTATACCCCCGTGCATTATGTAGTCGTCAATACGCTTTAAATTAAAAAAAAAGAGGTGGCGAAACTTTAACCAGTGTCTTGGCTGCTCGAGTGGACGAAGTTAGTCGACGCGCTAAAACTTGACGGTTACCATCTCGAATTTTTGGCGATGAATAATCTACTGCCTTTTAATACACTGTTATCAATTTATATTAAAAACATTATATTAAGAATAGCAGCTAAAACTATAACGTTGTGTTAACTTGGGGTCCGTATTCGACGGACATGACCCCCTGCGACTTTCTCATACCCCCTAAAAAAAGTATGAACCGACGAAATTCAGCGATTCAGCTAAACGCTGTACCTTAAAATAATGTTGGCAAATGTGTATGATGAAATACAGCAAATCCTGCTATAACGCTAATTAATTAATTAGAGAGTTAAGTGCTGATTCGATGTTGGATGTGCTACCAGAGGTGCCCGATCAGACGGTGAATTAAATACGAATCGGCTCTACCCACGTCCGATTATTAATATTATAATCCGCACGGCTCAACTCATGGGCTTATGACTGATTTACTAACCCCTATTTGAAGAGTAAAGTTAGCCTGGATGATAACCATCGTAGTCCTAGCCTCAGTGTTGAGCCGGATGCACCTCTGCTGATTGTTCGGAGGTGAATAAAAAAACCTAGGACCGGCAGAGATCAAGCTGTGTCCTCCAGGTGGTAAAGCCGCCCTTAGATAGAGTTAGAAGGATAAAAAAAATAGGAATAATAACAATGAATTAATAATTCTGTCCAATCAAATTACGTATTTCGTATATTATCATCATCATTTGCTAGTCACAAGGCTCTCACTCGCTGAGGGCATGGACCTTACCAAACTCTCGCATGGTAGTTGAGGCCAAAGGAACCTGAGTCTCACACGTGACGTGAGGGCTCCCCTTTCGTGTCCATACCGCGGGGACACGAGCCGTCTTAGCATGCGGTTTTTTGTAGAGGGTTTCCATCTCTTGGCCGTTGCTGGCATTGGACGTACATCTTCTACCATGTTGGTATCGGATTTTACTCTCTGGACTGTGTCCAGGCAAGTGGGAGGGGGTTTGTCTCGGTATGTGTGCCTTGACTTCTATTACGCGAGTTTTTATAACGTGGTGCTAATTTCTACGTTATATGCGTACTAAATGAATTGCTACGATTATTTAAATATATAATTGATTTTTTTTTAACTGTTTGTCTAATAAACTTTAAACCAGAGATGATCCTTTCAACACTTACTCTTCAAGACCATTAAGAAACATAGATTGATCTAAAAGAAAATGATATCGTTATTAGCTCGCCTAGACTTAAAACAGACAAGGCGAACGAAATAGAAAAATTCATTAAGACCAGAGGTTTTTCCAGGTCAATCTAATTGTATTGATGACACTCGTCTGTCGGGATCTACACTATATTGTTTAAACTGTCGGCTAAATTGAATGTGTCCTGATTAGTACCATCAATTTTTTTTATATAGTTTTAACTTAACTCAATTTTTTTAATAAGTTTTAAGAATTACTCCGCTAAAATAAATATGTTTTTATTTTTTTAATAATGATTAAATAATTATTAACAATAAGGGATATTTATATTTGATAACATTTTTTATAGTTTATTGCAAGATGCGTTCTATGTATGTTTGCTGATTTTTCAAAGAATTTATTTATTAATTATGCACAAAAAGTGAAATACTGCCATCTTAGAATTGCATTACAGTGAAACTAGATAAGGGCAGTAAAATTTTTAATTCTTTATACTCACATCTAATCTACTCACGTAAAATAAATACAATATTAATAATAGTATTGTTTTATTCTACTATACTATATTAATGATGAATAAAAAATACTTTTGAATTTTTCACGTCGAGTTTACGAGAAAATTCTATTATGAAACTTCGTCCGGAATTTATTTCCTACCGTCGCCAAATATACAGGGGACCGGTCCCCGTCGTAACGAAGCTTGACGACCGCTGCCGAAAGCCGCTGGCGTGTTATCATTTACACTGATATAGGACCTTCATCCCACGTAACCCCAGGATATCATCCACTAAAAATTTATCCCTCCATACGCACTGTGTACATAACTCACGGGGCTGAAACTGATTTCGTCGCAGCTTCCAGGGACGGGGAGGGATCCCCTGTATATTGAATGCATCCCTGAATATGTATCCGTGGGGGAGAAAAGCGTTTCCTGAAAATATTCCTAGAAAACAATCGGTTCTTATAATTTATTCCGAGATAAAACGCCGATTTTGAATGTAAAGAATAACACGTGACCAAATTGTGACTTTACCTGACCGGAAAGAGTTAAGCTAGCTTCCTCGTTCGCCATCAACGTCAAGTGTTGATGAGATTTACGAGTCCCTGTTCTCGGTGTGCTCTTGTTTAACCAAATGATAGACATCTCGCGCTTGTTTTTATTTTTTATTATTTACAGTGGTCGGATGACAATCGCCCGATCTAGAAACTTAGCAGTTGTTAGATGGAGCCAGTCACGTTCACCAAATAATTAGTTCCAGCCCTGCACTGTGGGAACATGCTCCCTTGTCCTCCATACTACAAAAAAAATGTTTTTTTTTATTGTCGAACATGCAAGGAAAACGGTGTTGCTCGAATAAAAAGAAGAAAAACAGATTTTATCAAACTTTTAACAGTGCTATTAAAAATATATAACTATTTTAGCACAATTCTTTGCTTACATACATGTACCAGCTGTGTTTTAACCGTTTCATAACAGTTTATGATTATTGCTCTATGTTTTCAGTTATTTCTTCATGAAATTAAGTACTGTGTGAAAATATTTTATATCACATAATCAAACTATGTGTTATTTTCATTTTAATAAATTAATAATAATGATATTATAAATCTGTAATATTATTATATGTATTTAAAAGAGGCTGACGAATAGTAAACGAACCAATTAGCATTACTATCGGATTACAGGGTCCTATTCATTAAATAATAAAGACGTTCACGTTTCTTTAAAAGTGACGCTGTATACGGCATCATTAAAAAATTACGCACCATCGAGCACGTATTCCAGAATAAAGATTAAAATATTCCTAAAACTAGGCGCAATCCGTCTCTCGATTCTCCGATATTAAATCCCGACATGAGACCAGACCGATTTTAATTAAAGAGCCCACTCGTAGCCCGAAACTCAAATACGATGATTTGGACTTAATGAGGGATAAAAGGTTTTCGGCTGAAGGCCCCGAAAACTTCAGATTGTTTTGAATAACAGGTCGTGAATGAAAAATGAGCGTCGGCCTTTCAGGTTGGCCGGCCACACGTAAACCGGCCCCCCCGGTCCAAACAAATGGCCCGTATGAATGAATTCGGCTTAATTAATTTTTATGTACGATACGTAATTAACCTTAGCGTGGATGTGGACGGATGGGCTGGGCGTGTGCGGTCGTTAAGTCCAAAGGCCTTGGCCTTAGACCGCAGGCGGGGCGGGAAAATGAACGGTGGGGAGGGGGGAAAATGTCAACGAGTGCAGGCTAATGTCGATATAATGTTGACCTATGCGGCCTGCAAAAGTATCGATTGTAATTTATGTTTCTAGAATAAGATAATTGTAATAAAACGTCTGAAAATGTCAGAATGAAGACAAAAAATTAACATAACTTAGATTTTTCTCAAAAAAATTATTTCGTCTCCTTAAATATCGCATTTTCCTATTTTTAAGGAACTTCTGAAACACAATTTTATTTTATTACGATTATCTCCTTCAGCGATTAAGTCATTAGATCGTTAATGTAAGGAAAACGTAGATTTTTCTGAGGTAAAAAGGAATTCTGTTCCATTTTTCTGTAAAATATTACAGAAGCCCAAAAAAAATACGTCAAACCTCTTTTATAACCAACAATAAAATAAGCATTTAATACGACTGCTTAATTTACCCAAATTTATGTCTCATATTATATAATAAGAGCTTAAATGTTTTAGAAAAATCCCGCTTTTGATATTATATTTTAATTTCTAATTCTTTAATTACACAATTGGAGTAAAAACTGAAAAACATAATATCGATAAATTTCGTATGAAGGTCAATGCCCTTTATACTTCATTGATTATTTATTTAAGACTGTTAACTTGGAGGCTTATTGATTACTGTATGACCCATGTCAGTTCTGTATCTTAATTTAATTAAGGCTAAAGGAAATAGTGTGCAAATTATTGTAGAACTTGCGGAATGTGAGAGGAGATGGTTTTGAAAATGTAAATTACGAAGATATTAAAAAAAAATATGTAATGAAATATTCGTAAAGAAAATTTAGTTGATATAACAATAAATTAATATACAACATTATAAAAAAAAATGTTTATCACCTTTGAGACTTTTTTTGAGCAACATGCTGCTTTATTATTTATTTTGAAAATGTTTCAAAAATGTTAGGCAATAACTAAAAAAAATATATTAAAAATAAATTAACTTAATCAAGTCTATAGAATAAATATTATATATAATCATTGTCCTTTATTGTGTGCAATTGCGATAAAAATAAAAAGAGCAATATTCGCTGTTGTTGCCACGCGCTATTTTATCTAGCTCGCATCCGGTACGATGTACTAAGTGCGAGTGAAACGTGCGATTGACACGTGCTGCACCGCGAAACAACGTCAAAAAGGATTGTGATTTACGCGTCATGTATTATTTAAAAAACACTAAATATCAACCTAATTATAAAACATATATTTTATTGCTAAAATAATCCATTTAAAAAAAAATGATAAAGAATACATTGGGAGGTTCGATGGGAGCCCTCAGAGACCCCCATCGGACAACGCGGTTGTTTGCGAGCCGCCGCAACGGAGAGGATTTTACACTAAAAAGCATAGAAAAGCCCTAGACCTAGTTAATCAATCACAATTAAAATAAATAAAATAGGGTATAGCCAATTACAGACTATAAAAAAAAATACCTAATGATGGAGTATTTCCCTAGTCGATGAGGCTAAAGAAACATCAGATGATATAGGTATTAACTTTATCCACTTTGTAGGACGTATTGATCCAACTGATTTTTCTGCAAACGTGATTTCCCAAGCTTTTTACTTAAATATTAAAAAGATAATGTGTTTTATTTAGCTGCACCGATACCGTTCTCCAAGTTTTTTTATGTTTTTCTCGAATAACTCTATTAATATAAATCCAACATATCCTAAACGTTTTGTATTTGTCTAAAATAGTCTAAAGAATACATAATATAAATAATTATTTTCCTCTATTGTCTGCAATTCAGAAAAAAAAATCTGTTGCCACGCTCGCGATGTTTTTCTCACTCTCATCCGGTACGGTGTACCGAGTGCGAGTGAAGCATACGAATGAAACGTACGAGTGAAACGTGCTACGAGAGCCCAGTCTGCGGCGAGACATTGCCGAGAGCGTTGTCATTTACGCGTCATATTAATTAGTGAAAACTAAAATATTGAACAATATATTAAGCATCATGAATAACTTCTTTTAATCATAGAATAATCCATTTACAAAAACTTAAAATTCTTGGGGTTGTTTTCGAGCCGCCGTAGCAGATGGGTGTTTTAATAAATTGACTATCTTAATAATTTTTTCAATGAATTGCATAAATTCGTAAAAAAATATATAACGAGAGTAACTCATAGATTTGACTGAAAATAGTTAGATGGGGAGGTTTGAAAAAGCTTTCGCTTATTATTAATGATTAAATATAATGAGAGAATAGAAAAGAATAAAAATAAAAAAAAAATTACATTAATATTTAATGTAAGATGCTGTGTATCTAAATAAATTATGGAATAACATAAGAAATATTTCGAAAGACATATAAAAATATAGTTTTTTTAATTTAACGATAGTTGAGCTTAAAATAAATTATAATATATATTTACCTAATTTATTATAACTGTAGTAAATAGTGAAATATTAATTCAAAAAATATAATTTGTGATCAAATTAGTTCTTCTTTAATCGTTTCGTTCATTTTTATTTATATGAATCATAATGACGATTATTGGCAAAAATTGCAAGCCTTTGCACACACACACACACATATAGGATAGAGGCGACGGCCAAGTGGTTATGACCGCAAAACTCAAGATTGGTGGGCGTAACGCATAATGTGCATTTTTTGAGTCGTAAAATTTTATTACGTTGTTGCCGAAGCCATATCGATGCGATTTCAACTGCAACTACAATGTGGTACGTTGCCTGGATGAAGTACAAAAAAAAAATATTACCAAAAAGAAATAAGTCATCATCAGGTGTGGCCGTTGCGGAGCAGTGGCCGTGAGCCAGCAATATTTAACATCGAAAAAACATCGCCATTGATATAAAGATAAAATATCAATAAAGTCATCGCTGAATATGTTCGATGTTAATTTTATTTAAAAAAAATAAATAAAACGTGCACATAAACCAAAACCCACTTTTTTATGATATGCATTGTCAATTTTATTATTTGGTTCATATTTCAGCGGTTTATTAAAATAAATCGTGATAAAAAAGGACGTCGCGGTCGATTGGTCGGACGCGACGCTCGTAAACCGTGAATGCGTCAATGCATTTTATCGAGCATGTAATTAAAACAAACTAAAAAAAAATGCATAGTGATGTTTTCAGCTTGCAGAATATCGCATGGAAACGTACCAAATTTTTTTTGCCGAATAAAATGGAAAAATATGCATTTTTGCACTAATTGGCAGAAAAAATTGAGGCATTCAAATTTAATATTTGTATTGAATATGGGTTCGCGTGTTTACTATAACAAATAAAAAACTATAATACAAATTTATGCGTTTACATACAATCAAAGAAAATAATAAAATAATAAAACTATGGATGTTTTACATTTTTTCATTATTTTTAGTTATCTAGAAAATTTGTATTACCAAGCCTCTCAAGATGTGTTCGTTTTGAAATTAAATAACACTTCGCGTGTTTTACGGCCCATTGCTTCTTTACAACGGCTAATAAATATATCGAATACCCATCAGGATTAAAGTGGAATCTTCCTGAATATTAATTAATAACCAACTCGGATCAACTTGAGCCGATGAGTTTAAATTGATTGAATAATGTTGCGGGATGAAGTTGAAGCGCATGCTTCTAATCCACACATTATCTTTTGAAGTCGATGAATAACGCCGTCTCAGATATTTTCACGAAAATTTCAATGAAATTTCATAAAGGATTGCTTAACAAGATCCTTAGAATATCAATACCCAACAAATACATGAAGATTAAAAATAAACTTTAACATTATACCGACGACTTTTCGTTCTTTATGATATCATAAATAGTTTAGAGCTTATATATAATCAATTCACAAGTATCATGGGAGCAAAACTATGCTGAAAGATATCATTTATTAAAAGATATTTGTGAAAACAAGCTCTTTTTAATATAATGTTTAAATTCTGTAAATTATGTTTGTATTAAAAACATTTAATTTTTTTACAAAGTTTAGATATCTTATATTTAATATTCAGTTAGATATCCGCTTCAATTTTCTATTCTGTGTAATGTTTGGCTTTTGAAGTCTAGAGAAGGCATGTGGCAGAGAATATAGATTAATCCATTTAATCCATCCGCCACGGCGCTCGAAAACAACCGAGTCGTCAGAATGGGGTCTATTAGAAACATCAACCAACTCGTCATTAATATCTCGACATTTATTTTAAAATTGGATTATTATAAAAATAGAAATGTTTATAGATCATATGATTTATGATTTAGATTTTTAACTAATCAATATGACGCGTAACTGACTACGATCTCGGCGATGCCTCGACGCAAACTGAGTTCTCGCAGCACGTGTCACTAGCATGTTTATCTCGCACTTGGCACATCGTACCGGATACGAGCGAGAAAAAACATCTTTTCTTTATTTCGCAATTGCGGACAATAAAAGTCATGTATGATATTTGTACTTTAGGTATTTTTAGAAAAATACAAAATGTTTGTGACATGTAGGATTTATAATAAAAGAGTTATTCGAGAATAATCAAAAACTTTGGATCCCCAATAGATCTATCGAAACATCTTCACAATGAACTAGAGTTTTTCAATACTACTGTGCTATGTGAGGCGCATAATATATTAGGGGTACCCATAAGTAATGTCGTTTTTTGGATGCGCTATATTTAAAGTAGTCTTCTTCAGTCTGTTAGGCAGTAAAAACGTGTTATAAGTTTCTCTTGCTTAGCGGCTACCTGCTCATGGCATTTAAACAAAAAAAAACGGTTTCTTTACCCCTCTGACTACAAAGGGAGAGACGTGTCATTCGGAACAACATCTGCGGAGATGTATACTTTTTCAATATCATTCGAAAAAGAAAGCGACAGAGGCTACAAAGTATATTTACAGTGACATATTAGATGTCAGGAAATGCCAACGATGGCTGAAAATTGGCGGATGAAGCAGCCGTGAATTCTGTAATAGAAGACGACCCGATGCTGACCATTGAAAAATTATTAGAAAAGGTTGGTACATTTTGGCCCAGTACTCAGAGGATCCTAAAGAAGTTGGCAAAGATTCAAAAAGAATGTGTTCCACACGCATTCACGAGCGACCTCATATTGGTAAATTGACGTGTGAAAAAAAACAGGATTTTAGATGGGTCACCATGTTGCATCCTCCATACTCGCCGAATCTCGCATCATCTGAGTTTTACTTATTTCTTTCTATGGAACATTGTCTAAGAGATCAAAATTTCAATTCCTTAGAAGAGGTGGATACAGCCCTTTCAGACTATTTTCAGTCAAAACCCGCAGAGTTTTACAAGAAGGGCATGGATGATTCGAAACAAAGGTATCAGAAATAGATAATACAGGGAATTATTTTGTATAAGAGCAGTTTATTAAAGTAAAAGAAAATTGTTTTGAATTTCATTGAAAAAAACGACATTACTTACTGGTACCCCTAATAATACGTCAAACACATCATTAGAAAACTAAAGTAGCGCCTTCTGCAGACCATCAATCGAGTAAAGTTAAAAACACCCAAATATACCCACCCCATCGACACGACTAGGTAAATATTAACGGATATCCTATATATATTAAACAATTTTTAATCCATTTAAGATGTCCTTTTTGTAAAAAAATAGATAAATTAAACGAATATCTGACATATTTGACGCTTAGTTCCAATGCAATGGTGTAACAGTTATTACTTACATTTATAGCTCATGATCAGGTAATATTAATAAAAAAAAAGCTTTATCTATAGACTTTTAAGCTATGTCTAATTAAATTTAAAATTATTCAAGATGACATGAACTAAAAAGCATTTATTATTTTATTAAACCACTTTAAAACTTCATTAGTGAGCTTATCATGTAAAGCTAGTAATTTGTTTTGCAATATCATGGGATTAATCGTCATATTTTGTTGTTGTCTCGGTACACTCGTATCTTGACATTTGTACACATTAAAACAATTTTACTTGTTGTAACTTGCTAGGCAATTTTTTATTTGTGAAAAAAATCATAAGGACGAAAGGTGTTTTATCTCTAAGAATAATGTTAAATTGGTAATATATTCGTTTACTTTTTTATATTACTGAAGACACACAAAATCAGAAAAATACGGCATTTAGCCAATCTTAAGGATATAAACACCCTTTAAATTTGTATTTTTAAATATAAATCCATGCAAATTCATGTTTATGAGTATGCATATAAGGCACGAGCAGAGATATTCCATGCTCTCAGACTCGCCACTCTTGGAGACTACTCCTATAATAGTGTCTGTGGTGTGAACAAACAGAGCTGTCTCCACAGCTAAAACAGTATGGCAGTCTCACCGTTTGGTCTCCCATATAATTAGCCGACATTATACAAATATTTTGTCTGCAGTGCCTCGGGGATTGTTTAACCTTGTCTCGGCAGTGGCTGTACCTTCAGATTCAGAGGCGCGCAACGCGAATCGACTTTACGATCTAGACTGGTATAAACTAATTAATGATCGCAGGTTAATTGCTTTTAATTAAGCGAGGCCTTCGATCATGCCATATGCCATTTTCTAGTTTACTAAATCATACCAAACCCCAATTTATGATCAAACCTGTTAACGGGAATTTGACATTTGGAGAGGTCATTCGGAGCGCAGTCGATTATTATTTAAATGGCTGATTGGTTCTTGTGCTGCGGTGTTGGTTGTCGATCCCCTAAAGTCACCTGAGGCACGATCGTGCCCACCGCAAAATGTTTAGACTCCACATATGACGTCGAGGCTGGAACACTGTTGGCTCAAGGGCTGAGCACACAAGCCCAATGAGACTGATATCGTCAGAATAGAATTAACCCTGGCTTGCGAGTTCAACTTAAACAATTTGCCAGAAGCGTGTTTTGTCGCGAACCGAGTTAATTACTAACTATTTGATCGCCATAATTGTTCGAGAACTTTGAGCTGACTTGGTCATGTGGCGATTGTAATGGTAAATGGATCATCTCATTAAAATATAAACGCTTACTGTCAATTTTCTTATAAAATGTTGTTAATTAGTTGTTAAACAAAACGAAGCATCAGTTTAAAATCGATGACATCATCAAAAATCATTTTCTGATTGAAATCGTATAAAACTCTCATAAAAATATTATGTTTACATAAGTGTTGATACAAAATATGATTTTTCTTAAAATAAATATTCAAAATTTGATACTAAAATTATCCCGAAAAGGGTTCCGTCCGCATTACGAGCGGAAAAAGCTAAGAGGTTTTTCCGAGACGGCGATTAAAAAACAACGTTAAGTGTGGCACAATGGAGGGCCGCATGGTGGAAAGTTGGAAGGTTCGGTAAAATATTCTGGTCTCAAACGATCCAAAACAATATACGAGGACCTCCTATGGCGTATACGGGTCAGTAGCCCTAATGGTCCTTTTATGGGGACCAAAAGAACATTTAATGTCTCGTCCCTTCGTTAAACGTTCGGGCTTAATGCCGTGTCCATTCCGGGAGAGCCTCGTGCCACTTACGTACTTTATAAGGAAACATACCATTTTAGATACGTATTATGTTTTTTTACAGAAAAATAAGAGGAAAACCTATATAATCTTTCGCAATGTGTATGCAAATGTGTTTCGTGATGGAGTGCAGCTCCCTCGATGATACTCTGCTCGGATCGTTGCTGCGGTTCGCTCGAGTGCGATGAAAGTATTTTTATTATGGCTATCCTTCAATTTACGCGAATTTTCTTTTAAACAGGCGACAATTTTAAATAACTTATACTACTTCTAAATACATATTTTATTTCTGTAATAGAAAAATATATGACATTATGACGAATTTAAAATTAAATATTGAAGAACAAATACGCTCACAAAAACAAAATGAAAAATACAAGTTTCAAGATGGTTAAACCTTAAAAAAATCTATATATCTATATATTTTCTAGAACTAGCAACCATAATCTCTTAATGCAGTATTACTCACATTTGAACTCTTTACTGCGTCGGAATCTTTTTATTTATTGATTTTTCTCATCGTTTTGTCAAGTCTATTGAATACTGCTTAAGCACTTTACTGTTCACTTATTGATCAAGAATATGTTTGTATATCAATTGTATCGTATGAGCAACGTCTAATATTTAGCATAGGACGTGATAATGATTTTATCATCTTTTATCATCGGAAGGGAGTCAATTTTATAATTTAAAATTAAGATATAGACATCTTTCCTCACAAATCTTTTTCGCAATTGCAGATAATTACGAACAATTTGTTAGACAAGTACAAAATAGTTGTGAATTGTAAAATTTATATTAAAAGAGTTATTCAAGAAAAATCAAAGACTTGGAATCTTTGGTGTTCAGTATTTAAAAATGAAAAATAAATTAAATTAAAATTGGTTTAAAATTTATTAATATTTTTAACAAAATATTTGTGTAGTTTATTTGAAAACTAAGTGAGTATTATGCTGGTATTATAAAACGCCAAAAATGCACCATCGGTAATTACCGGTAAAATGCTAGAACAATTATATGAAATTAAAAATGCGATTTTAAATAGTTTGATTGGTATAAAATCGGGGATAAATATCGATATTATAGAATTTGATAAGATCTCTGACATAATATTAGCATTAAAACCAGTAAAAGTAGCTGTAGAAGCTTTATGTCAAGAAAACATAAATCTATATAAACCCACATAACATTGAAACCTATGCTTGTGTAACTATCTAAATACAGTTCTTTTTTAGCCAAGGAACTTAAAGAAGCGCTAATAATTAAAATAAAGGAAAAAGGACGAAATATTTTTGTGTGGGTAATTATCTTTATGATCCTGATACAATAAATGATTTTGACGAATATGGAATATTTAATATAACGAATAAAACTAAAATATGGCGAAAATCATAGATATAAATAAGCATGTATTTTCAAGGGATGAGAATTATATAATTTCTGAACAAAATGACAGAGAAGAAAATGAGATAGAAATAGTCGAAATATTAACACTCGAAGAAAAGATTAAATTAGCAATAAATACTAAAAGTATAAAAATAAACAACAAAAATAAAGTGAAAATATCACCGTAAAAAAAGACAATAATATAAGTACATTTTAAGACATTATTATTCAGATGAAACGTATTAAAATTATTTACGTTATACTTTAATATCCACGTCTATTTTTTTTCATTTATCGGTAAATAACCGGTAAACCGGTAATAGGAGAGATTAATTACCGGTTATGGCAATTTGACGGTAAATTGCAAGCCCTAGTGAGTATGTAATTTAATATTATAATAATTTTAAATTTATGTAAATTAATTAAAAGCATCCTCATTGCAAGAAAATTTTATATTTAACCCATTATATTATTTTCTATAAATTATAAACATTTTTATTTCATAATTTTCATCTTCTTTTTAACCATTACAAAAGCAGCCCTGAAAATGTTACAACAGACAAATTTTATTGTTAAGTCTTCCGACGATATTTAAAATTTATTTAACTTAATTCTAAAGATTTTCTTGACATTTTATGTACGAAGAACGTTGCAAAATGATTAATATTAATTTAATACTATGTTTATACGTGGTAAATACACGTTTTACTACTGATTGCTATTGAATATAGACGATAAGTAATAAAATTAATTTTATTAGCGGTATTAAAATATTTTATTATTTTTCTACATGAATTTACGAGAAAACTGTTAAAAAATAATTTCAAAGGTAGGACAAATCAAGTCATTCGTATTGTGCAATTAAATATATTTATTAAACAAGATATTATTATTTAATTTTAGTCTTAAAATAAACACGGAATAAATAAACAATGGAATATTTTAAAGGCCCTAAAATAAATTATTAATAAAAAATACTGAGAAGCCAATATTTCTTATATAATTGATTTATTGTCTGGATGCGTTCCGGGAACTTGTTATATTTTTGAATAAACAATATTCTTGGCTCCTTCCTTCGCCTATAACGTATTTTTTAAAATAGAATGTCGACTTGAATTTTCAACATTTTACATCTAAATATTTAAATCGAGGTTTAATCATTTTGATTTCAAACATACATCTTTTGTCGGAAACTCTTAGAGTCTATATCGTTCATATACCACTGACAGTCGGTCACGATGCAACAATCCTATGCGTTGACACTGTTTTAGTCTGGCGGTATTGGAAATAGCATCAAAGGAGTTGTGCAAAGGTGTTGCGGAGATTCGCAGAAATGCGGCGGAGTAATCGCGGGCTTCCGGCGCCCGGGCTCAAGGGCGTCGGTCAACGACGCCCGCCATCAGCCGAAGCCGCCCATCTGCATAACCAAGGTCGACGCAGCGGCACTGAACTGCACTCGATTGCACTCGCCGCAGAGACGCTGAAAGGTGAATGTATGCCTTCGCAGAATCGACGGTTGTTGACCGACATTTTAGAAAAGATTGTTTACTCACATGAATCACGCATAAATATAAAAAAATAAATATAAATAGCACAATTATCGTATGCTTATTAAAATTGGACACACTGAATTTAAATAAAAGCACGAAGAAAAATCATCTGGATTGATATCAATGTAAATTTCTTCGACTGTATAGAATATGTAAGTCCATCTGTCAAGTAAATTACACATGGACGTAAATATAAATGTGCATGAACGATGTTTGACTAACACCGAGGAGATAAAATAATCATTTTTACATAATTATTTCACTCAATGTTTTTTAATATAATTCTTAAATGATTTTATAATATATTCAAAAGAATTTCGATAATATTTAATTATTATTCGATTATCGTGTCTTGATATTTTTGTATTATAATTACGGTTAAATTAGAACATCTAATTTAACTGATGCTAATAAAGAAAAAAAAGTATATTAAAAAAGTCATACATTTATACAGATTAATACGATCTCCTATAACATGGTTTCTCTCAGACACGTTTAGAAATTTTCAGAAAATTTCCAATAAATCTGTATACCTTAACACGGTTTTGCTTTAACGCGCAAAAATCTAGAATCATTTTTAAATGCACACCCAACCGCTGAAGCTAAAAATTAGAAAGATTTTTTTAAGAGATGATATTCTTCAATGAAAAAAATTTACGATCTGTATCTATGATCGTAAATTTTTGATGAAAAAATCGAGGGTAATAAATTGAATTGACCTAAAAAATACTATTTATTTTAACCTAACCTTGTCGTTGGGATCTATTGGGGACCTTAAGTTTTTGATTTTTCTCTATTAACTCTTTAAATATCAAACCTACATGTCACAAACTTGTATTTGTCTAAAATATCTATAGAATAAATTTTAAAAATAATCATTCTTGTTTATTGTCTGCAATTGCGAAAAAAACAATATTTACTGCTGTTGCCAAGGTGCGATATTTTTTTTCGCTCGCCTCCGGTACGATGCCGACTGCAAGTAAAACGCGACAGTTTTTCTTAGAATAATCCATTTAAAAAAAATCTATGATAAATTTATCAATATCTTGAAATGCTTGGGGACCCTGTGAGACCCCCTCCGGACGACGCGGTTGTTTGTAGGCCACTGTAACTGACCGGTCAATAAGTTTTCGATATCACTGATTTAGTCAAATAATCAGTGCCCTATGGTACATCCTTTAATTTCAAATCTATCCCAATACCATATTATAACTCTCAAAATATAAGAATCGTTTTATAGCAAGATTAACTTTATAGTTCTCTACTCAATTAAATTTATTTTCTATAACAATTCCTGCTATAGAGCGACAATCTCTCATATAATGTTTGTTAGATTAACTTGTAATATCAAGATTTAATAATGATCAATAAGTTAATAAAAGCCATTTTTTTTAAAACTCTAAAGGTCAAAATACACTATGGTGCTAATTAAACTCAAAATCCTTTGGTTGAAATTAAAATAGAACACACATGTAAACAAACTAAATATATAACAAAATCTACAGACCTATCTTAGCGCTATAGGAGGGTTGACAGTACGCGGTTTCTGTTATATTAAAATATTAATAATCTGAAAAATTATTACTTTTATAATCTATTTATTTTAATATATACGTAGGTTATATTAATAAATAATAAACATATTTTATATACTTTTAAGTAACACTGTTTTGAAATACACGGTATTTGTAGTAGCATATAAAGAAAAATTGGTAAAATATGCAGATTTACTTTTATTATATATTTATTATAAAGATAATTATATGGAAAATCGCTGATAATTGCATTATTTAATTAAGGTCACAGCCTTTGATTGCAAATAACTCATGTCGGAACGTTTAAGTATCCTTGAAATATATGTATAAGATATCTTTTAAATCAAATAAACAAATGTTTGCATGTTTCACGTTACTATAATTTATTATATTATAAAAAAAAACCGAAGTATACTGTGTTGTATGATTCATTATTAAGATAATTTCGTATCATAATTGCTTAAAAAAATGATTAACCCATTTAGACCTGAAATTATTGTAATTAATTAATTATTTTAATGCGTTATACCGTATCTAAATATTATCATAGCTTTAAATGGATCCAAAATATTAGCGTTAATTGTTCATTACACAATGTTTGGTTGCATAAGCGTGCAGAATGTAGTGTTGCATACATTAGTCGCTCTTTAAACATTATGCCACGCATGTCTGCGATTCATCACCAATAACGGAGTACGAATGTCCTCTCGGTGCCTTGAACCATTGCCGTTCTAATATTGTCAAGTTCCTTGGCAGCGGCCAGTTCGTTAGCCAAAGAGACGATGAACCGTCCCCAGTGAGTGAGCCGCGATTCAGCGGTACGCAAATGTCGAGACAATTCCTCGCCAAAAACAAAAATCACTTAATCGCACGAGTTTTCACATGACGGACGATAAAAGCGTTTTACGACGCACTCGAACCGACAACAATTACTTTTAGTGTATTTTTATTATACGCTTCGGTTTAGTTCAAAGAGCGCATCCGCCGCCGGCGTCGTAAAATTCGGTTTGAAACCAAACCATTTAATTAATCAGTTCGATGTAATTATATAATTTGTTTAAATTTATTCATTGAATTGTGTTTAGCGGCGTTTGATGGGTTACAATGTTGCATGTTTACAACTGGACCTGGGTGGTATTAAATTAATATTTTTATTGCTCTGTTGAAAATACTAGAATATTATGTATATGAAATATTAAATTTTTATGCGAGATTAATTTTATGGCGTCTGCATTGTATCTCACGTATTGGGCGTTCGATAAGAAATGAGATTGCAGTAAATATTTACATAATAATTTAATAATTCGGACACATCATATCAATCTAAAGCTTTTAATGTCTAATTTTAATTAGGTGTAAAAAAACTCTATCATCAGAGCTATTATCCTTCCTAGGATAATTCAACTGTAACTGAAAATTAAGGCATTAGGCTTCAGTACAAAATTATGACAAGTAAGATCCAACATTCCATCATCGAATCTAATTTTTTATCCGATTTTGCATACTTCTATTACTATTTTTTTAATAATAAATTAAACAGTAGATCCATTAATATAACATTCATGATTAATATTATACCTAAACATCTGAATTTCGTGTGAAAATATGCTTTCACTAAACTCATATTGTATCTATATATTGTATTAGCCACAGGGGCAGCTCGTGACTTTAAAAACAGGTGGGGCATAATGAGGTTAAAGTGCCTCCCTCCTCCTTTATAAAAATGGATATATTTTTAGTACAGTGAGGTCGAACCATGTAAATAAGAATTACCAAATTTATTATTGCAAAATTAAACAAAACTATTATTATAAAAAAAAATATTTTTCAAGAAAATATTTTTTTTATCAATATTTAAAAACTTAATAAACATAATTCATACATTCTTAATATAATTGTATATTCTATTTTTCCTAAAAAAAACTATTTTTAAAATCCAGTAGGGCATATACAGGTCTGCCCCAAACAGAATTTTACGCAGCAAACGAAAAGCGACCTTCTGTATACGGCAATACAAAACTTTTAACTTTACCTCTACTGACTGATAAATAACAACACGCATTTGCGTCAGACCAACAACTAAACTGAGGCTAATGACCACCTGTATAAGGCATTTAGAAACCTGCCCTAAACAGTCTTACGCATAAAACAGAAAGCGATTTTCTGTATACGATAATACGAAACTTTTCTCTTTACGATCACTACCTAGCTAAATAACAACACTGGTTCGCGTAAACGCTAGCGATCATGAGACCGGGGTAGATACGAAAATGTCCAAACACATACGAATACGGTTCTGTTCTTATACCAACACGTTGCGGTCCGGAGGACTCGAAAACGCGTCCTCGCGGGCCAACGTAGAA
>JAGXCT010036586.1:48951-97433 GCA_022495035.1 Philopotamus ludificatus | reverse complement strand
AATGATTAGTTAAAAAATCCATTTAAAAAAGTAAGAAAAAGAGTAACCCATTTAAAAAAAATGTCAAGATATTAATAAAGAATTCATCAATATCTTTGACTTTTAATCCTTCGGAAGAAGTGGTCGTTTTCAAGTCGCCGCAAGGGATAGGCTAAAATTATAAAAGATATATTTTTAATATGAATAAAAAGTTTTTCATTATATCAATTTTGAAAATGGAACAAGTTCAAATTTAATCATAACTATAAATATATTCCGTTAAAATGAATATCATCTTTTTATAATCACACTGCCGTACATTTTTTTATCTGTATGAAAGAAAATGCGTCTTAATTTAAAATTCTCATTTCATTTGGTAAACGAGAAAGGTTTAAAATTTGAGTATATAACTATAGTACCACTGTATATAACTTCAAGACCTTCAGAGCTTAATACTAGATTATTTACATTTACTTACATATCTGCATTTAGTACCATTTTATTTTTATTTTAAAAAATAAATTTCAGATAAGCCATTTCGATTAAACTATAAATTTTAAATAGCAATTGAGTGTATTTTTTTTTAATTTATTATTATTATAAGTGGTATAAGTTCCAGTATCATTTTATTATCTTTTTATATTTGTATTATTGTCTGAATGAATATCGTCTAAAATATTAGTACGGAAACCAATGTTTTATTCCTACTGAAAGTTTAATATATCAACCACTGTATAACGGTGATTGTGTGCAAAAATATTATATACATATATCATTACAATTGTATATAGAAAATATTAAATTATTTAGTAATGACTCAATAATCAATTTATAAATAATAGCCGATAATAATTTATATTGATAAACATAATAATGTAATTTTAATATGATTTGACATATGTAATGATTATCTATATTCACTGGCAATCATTCCAGCTTCTCCTGATTTGTACGAGCGTGTGATGGTTTGAACTTTGATTAGTTTCGCCGGTTGACATCTGTTTTATTGACATTTTGAACTGTACTACGGAGTGTTCCAACACAAACACGCCCATCAATCAGGGAGCAGCCACCCGACAGCTAATCAATACTAATGAAACAAAACGGAGTGGCGAAACAAAATCGAGCGTACTTTTCTCCATTTGCCGTGAAATATCTGGACGTGTCCATTGACTGGCCCCTTCTATTTTTAACGTTGATCCTTTCATCTCATGATCCCCGCTCTCCGGGCAGGTCCGGCGGCGTTGACTTGTGAGTGTCTCAGGGTCCAGCTCCGGAACGGCAGGACGGCCCAAATTGAGATGGAAATGGCGCTGGGAGCTTGGGACCCCGTCCGCGATTGATGGGGCGGCCCTTCATCTCTTCGGCTCCCGTGGGACTCCGCTCCCTCCTCGTCATTCCGCCGCCACTCCGCCGCGCTGACTCTTACCTGCGAGCGAGTCATCAATTTCTACTTAGAGGATCGCCGCGATGGACGTTCTGTCAAGGTGCTACCACATGGGTCTTACATTTTCCGGAAAATTTTGATTTTTTTTTTAAAATAATAATCAAAATTATATATAGTAATAGATATCTTAACTCATTGCCTACGGGAGTCGTGGATTCGACGTCAAAAGTGTCGGGGGCGCTCATATTACACTCTAGCCGACACTACGCGTTTGATCGGCTGAAACTTTTACAACGTTTTGTTCTTTCAAATATTTTTTTTGGTAGATTGTTGTAGCAATTAAAAAAAATCAGAGCTTGAGAAGAATTTGGGCAAAGGCGGCAAGTGCATATAATATAATTTATTTGAAATATTTATTAGCTCTTTTACAAGAGGAATGTGATTATAAATTGACATCTTTTGTAGGCAATAATAAATACCATTTAAAAATATATTTATTTATTACATTGTTATAATCTTTTTTTTGTGTTTTTCGTCAACGGATACTAAGTGCTTTAATCTGCGTTTTTTTTTCAAATATTTTCCTAATCGGTAGTATACAAAGTTTTATTTTTGATGAATAAATTCTTACTGATGTCATATAGTAGTTTTTATTATTTATTCGGAGCTATAAAATCAGCTGTTGTGGATAATAAAAGTCATAGCCTATCCCAGTGACTCAATGGCGAATGACCTTGACATTTCACACAATCCTTCTATAAAAATATTTAAAAGATCATAATTAATATCTATTAATGGATCTAATATTCTAAAGCTTTTAATCCTCTCCAAGCTATTGTTATTTACTAATTTTAGTATTTTGTGGAACTTCTCTCATACCTTTAAAAATCTATTTGCATGTTTCGACGTTGTCATTTTCTCTTATTAACCGCGTCAATGTTCAGGATTTACATCAAGTTTTGGAACGGTTATACGAGCATATTAGCGTTGACCCTCGGCAGTCCTACTTTGTCCAAAAAAGCTCCCCACCCTCCTCATCCTCGTCCCTCCCGTGGGGTGGGGATGTGACCGGCGGACATTAGCCGGTAAGATGGACTCGACCCACGGGACCAATGCATATTGTCCGCCGGTGATACCTCTGCTGCTCAAAAATGAAGATTTAGTCACCCACCACACTTTATTACGCACCATTTATTCACCCCACCACCCACCCGGTCACCCGCCGAGACGTCACTCGTCCGGGAAAATGTGGACGAGAGAATGACCGGGACTAAATAAAGGATTACGCACATATATATTTCTTTTCATTATTGTGCTTGAAAATAAAACTCACCATTCGTTTTTATCTCGATCCTTTAGAGTTAGGATACAATTACTCTTAAATACTTATTACGTACTACTATAATTTTATATTAATATAAAAAACGATTTTCAAATATTTTAATGCAAATTTCCGGGAACGCATCTTTAAATTTGTTCACTGTCACTCAATGTTCAGTTCACTGACAGTTTTTATGCAATTTTTGATTTCCTGGGATTAATTCTATAATTTTATGAAATTTTCATGGATTTTTTCACGGAATTTATATTCAACATGTATATCAGGGGATGAGTACAATTGAATGTTATATTATATATCACCTCTATTCCGGATATGATTGCTATGAATGTTCAAGGTACTAGAAAATAAGAGTTTCTGCATATATTTCATGAATTATTATGGTTGTGCGATAGATTTTCATTTGATTTCTTTTACTAAAAGCAAGATTTATCCATTGTTCATTCTGTATTTAATAAATATATATTACAGAATGCTGTAAGTAGCACTGTTTCGTAAATATTAGTAATATTGCACTTAATTTTTACTCAATTTTAAATTAAAACAATTTTTAAATTAATTTATTGCGAGAATAAAATAATATTACATTAAATAATTAATTTTTAATAATATTGGAATTTTATTCTATACGATATGTCAACTTTATATTTATTTGATTAATATTTTATTACTACAATTTATTCGGAGAAGGGAGTCAGTAAATCAGTGAACACTCTCTTTTTGTGGTCAAAGAATACAACATTCTCTTAAATTGCCTTTCATTCCAACGTGTGTCTATTACAGATTACTAATATGCGTCATATGATGTTGCCAAAATAATTAATTTGAATAATTCATACTAAGGAATCATATAAAAAACAATAGTTTTAAAGTATATGTATGAAGTTTTAAATAAATTCCATAAATGAATCTTATTAAAAACTAATAAATATTTTCTTATAAAATAAAATAAAACGAGTACTAGTTCCATTTAAGTACTGACCACTATCGATACTTATAGGGGAAGGGAATATCATAATTATACACGGGGGTAGTTTCTATCGACAGACCAGCAGCACATCCCTATTCCGGCTTAGGGTTCGTATTGAAGCTCATGATCCGACCATTTACCGAAGAAAGCCCCAACTTGATGAGATTTCATCAAGCTCGTCCTTCCACCCTTGCCCGCCCTGTCGCTCACTCCGTTAATAATCATTTGTCCTAATAATGCAACATATTTCATCTTCCCTTATCTCCCCTGGCGGCATCCCTTTGATACATCTATTTAATCAAACTGACAAGTTGTCCGGATTTCAAGGAGAAAAATGTCACGTGATCACTCTCTCGTCAGTCAGCTCGATGACTAATCGAATGTCGTCCCTAGCAGCGCCCATTGGCTAACCTTTGTGAGAGCTGGTAACCATGTCATGTCCTACGATTCCTATACGTTAGAGCAGCCTCGGAATAACTTTGGCGCATAATTTATATGCGAACGCTTAATGCTCTTAGCCGAAGCATTGCGGAGTAGCGCACACATACATATTCTGGCTGGTTGGTTTGGATGGATGCCGGCTGGCTGGTGAAGACACTCGGATTAGCATCGTTTGTCTGTGACGAGGCCTGACTAATTGAACTAATCTAGAGGGCCAACATTTGAGGGATCCCCCGGCTGCGGCGTCGTTAGCGCCGCCTCGCGTCGCACTACACGCATCTCGAGACCGACGCATTTGTTACGCACCCGGGCCCTAGAACTGTTCTACTTCGACACTCAAAGCTCCAGAAGCGTAACCGACCATAAATTAAGCATGTTTCACTTGATTTCAATTGCACTAAATTAAATAAAAAATATATATATGTATATAAAGTTTCTCAAATATAAAACAGTTTTTTTTAATACAAAATAACTAAAATATTACCATTAATTTATAGTAGTTTATTGCCGTGTTGAATGCATTTATGTATCAGTTAACTATGGCGAAATTTAGTTTCAAGTTTCCGATTATATTCCACGATTTTAGCCAATAAGACGAATTTTATAAATTGTCGATCTCCATTGTAAAATAATATGAACTTTTAAAAAGTATGCAGTGGTTTTTTTTTATAGTGAGTTGATTATGTCCCTAATTGTTTATGGACCCAATAATTTTACAACAATATATTGTGACGCCAAAAGCTGTGTGTTATTTTCTTATCAAATCGTGTTCTCTGGATCGAGTTCATTATATTAGAACAGTGTATCCAGTATCTTATCTATCTTCCTCACAGAGTAGAGAATATTGATATGACTACTACAAAATTCGCTTCATCAACTGTACTCGAAATAATCCATTGATGCCTGAGCTTTTTCTAAATATTATATCCACATTCCCTCATTGTAGAGGAACGGGACCATGTGCATGATTCCCCTTATGAACATGATTTTCATGGGAATATATAGTGCAGTAGTTTCCCGTTGACTTCTGCGTTGATTAAAATATATTTAAAGATTATGTATTTAAATTCTACAACACTTTTTCAGTTGTTTGATTAGATTAATTGTTTTCGGCTTTATCCCTGATTTCGGTTCCAAAAATATATATACACCCAGGCCTCGTATAACACGATTTTATACAACACGATTTTACATTACACGGCATTATTAATTGTGAAGTATTTCTGTATAACACGCTTTATATAACACGGTTTCAGAAAAAAACAATAATTAAAAATGAAATTAACATGACTTGTACGTCCATGGATAGCGCCATCTATCATGCTAGAACATCGAGACTTGTCAATTTCGTTTATTTCGTTTCATTTATCAGTTGAATTTTCTGATAGTAGGGGATGGTTTGAAAATTTTAACAAGCGATTCTTACTACATAATATAAAAACTCCTGGAGAAATTGCGTCGGCTGATATTGAATCTGCAAAAAAAATTATTCCAGAATTCGCCGAAATTATAAAAAATAAAGGCTACACACCAGACAAGATATTCAAAGCGGACGAAACGGGATTATTCTTATATTTTTTCTTATTGTTTCTTATTTTTGTCTTATTTAATATTATTTTATTATTATTTATTCTTATATTTTTCTCATTTATTCTCAATTTTTCTTATTTATTATTATTTTTCCTTATTGATTCTTATTTTTTCTTATTTCTTCTTTTTTTTTTGGTTTCTTATTCCTAACCTAACCTAACCTAACCTAACCCAACCCAACCCAACCCAACCCTACCCAACCCAACCCAACCCAGCCATGGCCCAGCCAAGCCTAGCCCTAACCTAGCCTAGCCTGGTCAACCTAGCCTAGCCCTAGCCTAACCTAGCCCAGCCCAGCCCAGCCCAGCCAGCCCAGCCCAGCCCAGCCCCGGCCCAGCCAGCCCAGCCCAGCCCAACCCAGCAACCCAGCCCCAGCCCAGCCCAGCCCAGCCCAGCCCAGCCCAGCTAGCCCAGCCCAGCCCAGCCCAGCCCAGCCCAGCCCAGCTAGCCCAGCCAGCTGTGGCCCAGCCCAGCCAGCCCAGTGGCCTGGCTGGCCAGCCCAGCCCAGGCCAGCCCAGCCCGGCTAGCCAACCCAGCCAACCCAGCCCAACCCCAGCCCAGCCCAGCCCAGCCCAATGGCTGTGGTAACCTAACCTAACTTAACCTAACCTAACCTAATCTAACCTAACCTTACCTTAGGTTACAAAAACTGTGAAAAAAAGAACAATTGAAGATAGGTTCCTTAAATTGAAAAATAACCCTCGAAATTGAAAATACATTGTATTATAAAACATTGTGTAAAATAAGGGAATTGTGCCAAATAAATAAATAATACAAATTATTATTCATATATATGCATGGTAATTAGGAATACCACACTAGTAAGTAATGTAATGAAGATTTTTGCTTATTATTGCTGTTCTCTGTGGTTGAATTCTCATTGTTAGGAAATCTGTTATCCACTTCTTTTGGCTGGAATTTTATAGCTCGTTCTAGAGAAAATGCTGTTCCATACTCAAGCAAATTGCAAGGCCTCGTGAATTAAAGCAGCTGTTAGTAGATAATTTTCACGATTTCTAAACAGAATTAAACCTTTTTTACCCATTGATCATTAACTATTGTGGCATAAAATTATGTCATTTTGCGCCAACAAACACCGGGATTCAACAACGCGTGAAAATAACATTGTTTATTTTTTGTTATTAGGAATCGTATTTTTAGAAGAACAAACAATTCGTGTAAAATATAGTATTTTTTTTATAGTGGACCGTATTATTTCAAAATGGTGTAATAAATTGTGTTAATGGTTTATTGTTTGTATATATGTATTTGCATATAATGGATTATTTATTCTGGTTAAAAGAAATGTAACATTTTTTTTTATCATGTCAATCCATTGATCATGTTTTTGTTGTTGTTTGACTACATATATCTTGTCAAGTGTTGAATGATAAATATCTGATACAATTATCGGTTAATCATCGCCTACTTTGACACTAAATATTTTTTGTTTTATTTTATTTCAAAACGTAATATGTTACAACCCAAATATAGCGCCATATTTTTAAATATATAATTTACGTATTATGTTCATATTTTTTCTGAACTGATAAAAAAATATTTATTGCGAAATAAACATTAATTTTATTTATTTGATAATTTCGTCATAAAATTTCCCAAGGTTTGAAAGTCGCGTGTGACTAGTGGGTAAATAGCCGCGGAGGGTGGGAGCGCGAGGGGCGCCTGGAACGGTGTATGGGCGTGAAGACGGGGCCGAAGAGTCCTCATTTGCTATTCCCTCTCCCCGGGCCTAAACGATGATCGATGTTAATACTTGTATTACACGTCCAGACACTAATCCCCGGCATTTACATATTCATTGTGTCAGCGGAGAGAGGCGAGTCTTGCGGAGGGAAGCGAGGAGGCCCGTCACCGGCGAGCCCAGATTACTCCTCTCTCCTGCAGACATTACGTATAAATGAGTCCCCGTTTATACGGTGTCACTACACGCCACCCATTAATCTCGACAATGAATAAATAAGCGGTGAAGCCCCGTCCATAAGTCGATGCTCATCCGAGGGCTGATGTCTTCACCTGGCGAAGACGAAATCTTCCCTGCTTTTGCACATCTCGTAGAATTTTGCACAAATATATAAATATCAACTTGAATCAATAATACAATCATTATTTTTTATTATGTTTTTTGATAAGAAATTAAAACCAATAATATAATTTGTGAATTGCATTTCTGATTTTTTTAAAAATAAAATAGCAGCTATTATTAAATAAATTGTTTGAGACGAATGCTGTAGTCTCAATTCAGAAATACATTTTTTGGATTATGGAGTATAAAGTTATTTCATACATAGCTAATGTCTACCGTCTCTTATCGTATTAATTTCGGTTGAACATTTTCAGATCCATGCTGATTATTATTTATGCAGAATATATTAAAAATCTTCTAAAAATTGATATATTTTTTTAAATACAAATACTATAGTATTTATTAGAATTTATTATTATATTATCAAGTTACATAGGAACAAATTTTCCAATAAATAGTATAAATTTGGTTTCTTATATATGTGGTGTCCTAAAAAGTTTTCAAATTCAAAAGAATAAGAATATTTTTTTTACTCCTCACTTCGGTCCAATTGAGTGTTGACGTCATTTGACTTATGGGACCAGCGAACAGGATCCGGTAAATACAATTCAATAGCTAACTAACTCCCCTTCAACTAACAATTCGCAAATTCTATGAAAAATATTAGATAATGTTAAAAATTTAAATGAAAAGAATGTTAATTTATTTTTAAAGCTTTAAAACAGACAAATATTAAGTTTTAAATGTATGAGCCGTTATTTTGAAAGTGGTATAATTATATATATAAAAAAAATATACAGTACAATTAATTGATAAATTTATAATGTTATTGTACACCACTGACAGTTAGATTTTGAATATCATTTATTATTGATATCAATATCTCACCAAGGAGTACATTAACTATTTTTTTTTTCTGAAAATTGAGTTATACCCCTTTCAAAAATACCGGCTCATTTATCAGATTTCAAGTATTTTTCAGACCTTTCTTTCAAAGATTTTTTTATTGCTAATATTTATTAAATCAGTTTTAGACAATTATTAAATGTATTTTTATTTTTAACTCATCAAGTCATTTTGTATGATTATTTATGTTTTTAATTATCTTTCTCATAAAAATAAACTTATTTATTTTTATTTTAAGTACAGTTTAACAACTGGACCTTTCAGATTAAATTTAAAAATACTGAAATAGTTTGAAAAGCGTCGTTTTAATTTTCGAATTCCAGTGAACTCGATATAGTTATAATTGTGAATTAATTCTCGTTAGTTTCGGGAAATATCTCTACTCATAGATTAATGTTTATATTCTTACATTCAAGATCCATACAATCAGCGAGTGAGTGGCTGGAAAATGACGATGATAATGATACTAGTCATACAGAGTATCACCATATTGCCGTGAAAGGATTTGCTACCATTTTTTTGATAAAACTTATCATAAGTTTTTTTCTAAAATAAACAATGAATTTTTATTGTATAATATTAATTCATTTTAAATTAGTGACATCTATTGGTGTATTAAGAAATATTTTTATTATAATGTGATGGTTAAAAATGGTCAATTTAGCAACAAGTTTCGCTTAAATGTTTAAGATTATTAATAACAAATTTTGATTATTATTTTTTAAATTATATTATAATTTAAATATGTGTTAATCACATTTAAGCCTAAGATATCGACAATTCAATTTCGGTAATGAGTCGTGATTATTGATTTGAACGGTAAATATTAACAGTGATTGATGAAACTGACGCGTTCAAGATCACACGATCGTAATAGATTAAAGCCTCGTGTCTATCATAAACGACACAGCCGCCGGTACATAAATAATTTTAAGCCACGCAGGATTAACGTGGAATTGCATTATTTTTGTTTTAATATTCTGCGCGTCAATCAGAACCAATAAATTTTTCGTACTAGTCCTCTTAAATCCGCTCTCACCCCCCGAGGGTGGTTCTGGGTCTCGGGTCCTGGGGGGAAGTGCTTCTTCGTCCGTGGGGCGGCGGTGCTGGAGGGGGGTGGGTCGGTTTTGAATTGAGATTGAGCCAATTAAAGTAATCGCCATTACAGCTAGCAGTTATAAGGATTAGTGCTGCAGAACACCATGGGCCAAATCCTATTATTTATTGCTCGATATTATTTTGCGGTTCAGAGATCTTCATACACGCGGCGGTCATGACTTATTCGAGTCTGGCTGCAAATAAATTTATTATTTTAAATGTATTCACGGATTAAGAATTTATATTAATTAGTTATTATATTATTTTCTGGTTGACCTATTTAAAGCATATTTTTTTTTATATATATTTAAACAATATCACGAGCGATCGAGTCAGCGACCAGGATTATCGTGGAACGAGGCCGGACCGTTACGGATGTCATATAGATTTAGTGTTTTAACTAAGTGTCTGGGTGGAAAGACTACTCCAAAGATATGGAAGAGCCGAAAGGATCTTCTCCCGAATTGCTCTCGGCGAACCTATCGACGAGAGCCATAATAAATCTGTATGATAACTTTTCCATGGCAATTCACTTGTCTCGCTGGCCGGGATACTTTGAATTATGTTCTTTTTGGCAATATGTGTACGGCTTTGCAATAAATATTATACAACGCTTAGTATAATACGCTTCCAACGGTTAAGTTATGGGCAGTTAAGTTTTATTTACAGCACGGATGGGAGGGAAACGTGACGGGACGTCAAATTTGTCATTTTTGAGCTATGCATCATCAATATTATCAGAAATTGTTTTTTAAATTAAACTTTAAAATATGTATTAGCAAAGCTATGCTATTTTTTATACAGAGCTTACAATATTATAATTTTTGTACAAAAATATTTCATCGAAGTACCAATCTTTAACTTATTTATTATTTTTAATAGTTTTGAAAATCTTGAATAACAAAATATTATCTGGTAGATTTTCTAAATTTAATAAAAAAAAAAATCTGTTTTTAAATAATATAATAACTTTGAAATATTCTCACGAAACATACGTGTATCTCTAAATTTTCCGAACCTACCTGGGGCTCCGATGCGATCTGGCATAACCATAATCATATTTTGTTTGATTGTAATGAAAATTATTTTGTAAATGACCGATTTTGATTTAAAAAATAACCCGAAATTGATTTTTTTATAAAAATATCCACCAGCCAAACTCTTGTAAATAGCCTTAATCAAAAATCTTGTTTAACCTAGCTTTGCCGATCAGGACTATTGGGGATCCCAAGTGTTTGTTACCTCTTTTAATATAAATCCTATATGTCACAAGCTTTTTGCATTTGTCTAAAAAAGTCTAAAGAATTTAATATTATTCTTTTCCATTCTGTCCATTTTTAGTCGAATCTATGGGATACCCTCATTATATTATTTCTACAAATTTATTAAGAAAATGAATTAAAAGCATCTTTAGAATTTGATTTCATATCCGATTTAATAAAAGACATTATTTTTTTTAAATTGTTTGAATCTTCTGGGCCAATATAACTCTGGTCCACGGAATGGAAAAGCTTTTATTGTGAAAACAAATAAAAACAACATTATTCACTTATGTTGCCACGGGTTGCGATGTTTTTTCTTGCTCGAATCTAGTACGATGTGCGAGTGAAACGTACTAGTGACACGTGCCGCGAAAAGACAGTAGGCGACGTGTACTTAGTCTGCGACGGTCTCTAATAGACCCCTTCGGGTGACTCGCCGTGACGGATCGATCAATAAAATAAGAACGTTAAGTGTTTTCATTCTAATTAATCAAATAATTATAATTAATAAAACCAAAAACACAACAAAAATATATTGATGAAATGGAAATTCACCAAATAATTATCAAGATCCTAAAAAATGCATAGGCTGTTTTTATTAAAAATAGAGTCACCTCCTACACAATACTTTTTATTTACATCGTTTTCGAATAAAACGTTTAAGAAAAAATGAATAATTATTTTTAATTATTAAATATGTACACGATTTTCATTACTTTACAATTTTAATATTACGTAACTAGCGTATTCTATGAGATTTATAATAAAAACAATATTTCGCAATTGGATAGAATATTCTTTCTATTATCTTTCAATAGACCTGCAATCACTATGGATATATAAAAATATCTTATAGAGGCTATCTCGTCGCATGGACATCATTTATTTGGCATATTCTATATAAAAATAATTAAAACAATTTAAAATAATTAAATTAGTTAATAATCGATATTTAAGTACTAGACTTATGTCATTACAAATCTGATATATTATTGTAATATTCGATAATAAAATGTAGACAAATTGACAATTGTTGTCAATAAATTTAAAAAAAATGTGGAATAGATAATCGCGTTAAAAATAAATAATAAAAACCCAATAAATAAATTGTACAAATACTATTCATATTATTTGTAGTTAGAATCTAATGAAGCTTTTTGTTTTGTTTTTACTGTCATGTGTCGTTGAATTCTTGTTATTCGGAAATCTGTTGAAATCACAAGTTGTTTGTACATTTCTTGATATCCCGCCATACAAATCTACTGGTCTTGTTGGAATTTTAAAGCTCCTTCTAGCTTGGAATCATAATTTAAAAATGGTGTTTCATACCCTTGGCAAATTGCAAGTCCTTTTGAATTATAACAGACAGCATTTAATCTATAATTTTCCCCTATAAATAACGATTTTAAAAGAGAAAAACTTGAAAGCGCTTTTCACCTATATAAAGGTTAAATAAAGATTTTAGAGATGCGTGGTTGGTGGGTTGCATAACTCACAAATAGTACTAACTTAGCCCAGTCGCGGTTAACAGAAATATATTTTTAGGAAAAATATATTTTTATAAATGAAACAACCCTCCTATAATGTTTCCTGTAAATAGCTGTTTACAAAACTCTAATATTTTTAAGGTAAATTTAGATATTTCATAAATCTATAATGCATTGCCGATCCAAATAAAGGTCAATGTTTTTTTGTTAACGAGGAATTGTGCAAAAAGCAGCGATTTAGAGGAAACGCTATAGGAGGGATGCAAATATAAATTTAATTTATATTTAGTATTACGTCGCGCGGTGGACAGCAAAAGCGCTGTCTGCTCGTCAGGGCTACCATGTATTGGATGCGGGGCGGCAGCGGGAAGGGGGGGATCTCGTCGCTAAGCGTCGTGTTGTACTGCGACTCGGAGCAGTCCCGCGCCGTACCGCGAGTCACTTTTGAATTATATGTTTTTAAATTGTAATCTTCGGCAGCACCCCAAATAATTTACCCACGAGTCGCCACGATACTGAATAATTATTTTAGTTTAAAGTTCTTTAATTAAATTAATATTTTAATTTCAATTAACACGATGAGTGCGTATCTTGAAGACATTGACGGTCGTTGAAAGTTACACTGCATTGCCTCCCCCGTGATGCGGATCCGTTCCCGCGCGAATTTTAAGAGGCGCTAATCAGCATAGCATCACCTCTCGGATGACGTCAACGGCGGCGTCACGTCCCTATCGGCTAATTGTTCGCGTGTGTGCGTGCGCGCGCGCTCCCCCCTCCATGGCGCCCGTGATTTTGTTGTCTATGACTCCGTGATATCTCTAATTCCCTGCCGGGGCTCGTCTCTCTGTACGCGCCGCCCGTATATCTTGCGGGAAATGGCTCGAAATGTCTCTGGCATTAGCCGAGGCAATTGTAATGATTAGGCAGATTTATTGGGGTTGGATTTTACCTTGGGAAGATATGTCTTCCGCGTCTCCCGGCACAGAAACTGTTACGTCTATCCCCGTCGCCTGCAGCAGTGTGCGTGCGTGTCTGTGTTTTCGTTTTCATTTTAAATTTTGTTCTCAGAATCGACCGACGGTTTTGCTAATACAACTATGTAATAGCAGCTATTATCAGCCGTAACTGTTTTGATAGAACAGAATTTGCCATACCTTTACCATAAAAAGTTATTATAATAATTTTTCTGACTTATATTTTTTATTTTTTATTATAAAAATTATTATTGAGAAATTAATGTAGAAATTAGGTAAACAATGAATGTAGTCTTTTTATTATTCTAGTGGTCGGTTTTCTATCAATTTGTGATTTCATATAACCGAAAACGTAAAAGAGATATTTTTTTCTAATTTAATAAAATTTTTACTCCTCATATTCAAAGATTAATACTATTTTTTATAGTAAGTATTTTTGAAAAAAAAATATAATGGTTTATCTGATATTATGGATTTTATTTCTTCTTGGTTTCAATTGTAGATTCGTAAAATATCTCTACTCTTTCGGTATAAGAAGGGTTTTATATGTTATTTATAAAAATATATTAGAAAACGGTTTGGATGTTGATATGTTAGGCGGTTGGGAAGAAGCCCTCTCTATCAAAGAAAAAGTGGAATGACGACGACGAACGAATGAAGGAGAACGAATATTTATTGAAAACTAAATTATCAGTTTTAAAAATATTGGAAACAAACTTCATGCATCCTCTGAAACTAATATATCTTAAAAATCATTAACGATGAAACTCCGAAATTGGGATATCATACTCGCAACCTTGAAAATTATGCCAAACGTTGTATGAAATATTTTTATAAAAAAATGAATCAAAGAAAAAAAGAATTGGGCGATAAGATATTAAAAAGGTTTTTTATTAAATTATTTCTTTTCGTACTATGTGAGACTCGTTATGGTACCAATCTTGATCTTTCACAATGCAACCTATAATGAATTTTATTTATTGTAATACGCCTAAAGTATTAATGATTCATTTCGATATTTTATATCAGTGAACCTTCAATATAAAGATTTTTATTTATAAAAGTTTAAGACTACTTTGCCAATATTTTAACTAAAAAGGAAACCCATCATTTTCTCAGCTTCATTTCTATTATTTTACTTCTCTAACTTATTTCCTATCTAGCAGAATCAGTATGCTTTGGGAAGTAAACCTGTAAAATAAATGGTCTAGTCTCGGTAATTTCGTTTCATTTCTTCCTTATTAGAGATCCTTAATTTTTTAATAGGACCTTACCATAAAGAAAGGATTGCTTATGCGCCACAAGGTCAATTCACTATTGAGACGTGTCACTTGTGAATTGACAGATGTCAAAAACGTCTAGAGAATATAATAATGAATACCAAGACCAACTCCTTCTTACTTGCATTAACACAGTGGGGAACACAGAGGGGAAATTCCAATACCAACAGTGTTAAAAGATGCATTTCCTAATGTCAACGATGGCGAAGACGGGTTGGGTCACCCCAGTATGAACACAAAAGGGGAACCTCTATGACATGTATAATACACAGATTTCTTTGGCCTCGACTACCGTTTAAGAGTCTAGAAGGTCCTTACGATCAGCGAGCGAATGGGTGATGGCTGTCATAAATGAATGAGTATGCCTATATTTTCTATTTTTCGTTTGAAGTCAATATTATTTTATATAATATATATTATATCAAGTAATTTGAATAACTTATTAACATCACACAGATGGACAAAATGCGCTGTGATTAATTTTTATCGTTAATAAAAAAAGGTAATTCGGGAAGTGGCAATCACCCTCTTCCTGGCATGTTAAACACCTCTAAATAAAACAAAAATCGACTCCCATCCCGACAATACATCATTTCGGTAGCCGCCTGTTATTAAATCATCGTTAAGAGGTTATTCAAAAAACGTTTGTTTTGAGCGCCCGCTTTGATTAATGGTGGAGTTGCGGAGCGATTTTTTTTTGTATTTTGTCGAGGGTTGTCACCGAGCGGCCGGAAAACAGGGCTCATCCAATAAATCAATCGCGCGGCAGTCGATCGCGACGATTAGCGTCCGGCTCGAAAAAGAACTCGCCCCGGTGATAATTGTCTGATCGACGCGGCCCTGTGACGGGCGCCATAAATCAACCGGGGCCGCTTAGTCGCGAGACAGCGTGTCCGCAAACAATCATCGGCCGGGGGGAGGGGGGATGCCGCTCACCTGTTTGCGGCGCCCGGGGCGAAAAGCCACTCAATTACCCGGCCCCGGCTCCGGCCCTGGGCCCCGGGCCCCAATTGAAATGGGCACCGAGCACAGGGCTGTCACGGCCCGCCCGCCCTGATGGATTGTGTTACAATCGCGGCCCACCACCTCCCACCCCCAGAGGTGCTGGCTGCCCTCGCGCTCTCTCTCCGCCCGACGGGGGGTGGTGGGTGGAGCGGGCCTCTTCACCGAAACTGAGCCGGCAGCGACAAGTGGTTTATTCACTCTGTGGATGGATCTAGATCAAAATGGTGTTTTAGTTGTATTACATAAAAAATGAATTATCTGAGAATCTCAAATTTTGTAAAATTCCAGGATCCTATAGAGAATAAGATCACCGACCAATTCAATGGTCTGGTTGATGAAAAATATTTGTTTTGATTTTTACTCTGCCCTATTATTATTCGCATTGTAGGAGTTTTTTCTGTCACTCTACAAACAACAAAAACTGTCCAGGTATTTGTTGATCAAAGAGGCCAATCAAATAATGAATATCCTTTACCAAGCCGGCCATGTGTCTTGTGGCACTGTATTTATAAGTTTCAGCGTACAGGACGCCATGCCTTTCAGTCTTATGAAAATTGAGAAGATGAGAGAAATTAGGGATGGATTAGGATCAGTGGTCTGTTTGACATTTATACAATAGCGGACGAGTATCATGAGGTTTGCGTTTCCGGCTAGGTATCGTGTGGTTTTGTGAATCCTTACCATTTTCTTCTTGTGACAAGTTCTTCGATTTTGTGGCAGCTGTCGAATGATCCGTGAGTTTGTCCCGCTGGAGACTACTCTGTTGAAAGACTCTGTATTTTCAGCTATGTATGGCTTTGGGATACCGTTGTACGACTGTTATATTATACATCTAGACCTAAATGAAGTAGTTTTATTATATATTTGTTTAATACAATGTAGTCGCGAGATTTTTAAAATATACCGAGAGCCTAATGTCGTTCAACCATTGAATTGCATCTTAGCTGGGACTCAAACCAAAAAAGGTTGTGCGTTGCTTCCACCGAATCAAATTAATTTATTATTCTCTTGTTGCTAGGGCCTAAAACACTTCATTATACGTAGGATATCAGGGGGAACGAATTAATCTGGAGAAGGAAAGATAATAATCCAGGATACTTGAAGCTAATTTCATGTTAACTCTTCCTTTATGTCCATATTTAGTCGAATCTATGATTTATTCTCTATGAAAAACTAATAAAAAGCATCTATAGGGTTTAATCTTATATCGGATAAAAAAAAAGATATTCTTTTTTATAATTATAAAAAATAAATATTTGATATAAATTGCTTGCTAAAACAATTTTTGGGCCAATGCGTCTGGCCCACGGAGTGGAAAAAGTTAATGTAATAAAAACACTTTTTGGTTAAACTGATTTTCGACTATCAATCAAATAATTATTGATCTATGTTGATTGCTTTATCTTTTAAATTAACAAATATCATTTCTATAATTTCAGTTAATTTTACTGAAATCATGGTTAAGAAATATAATCGTTTTTTTTAGCGAATTGTAATTGTGGATAAAACGAAAATTCTATATAATGATCAGGTACGAAACAAATAATTGCTATCTTACTGAGAGGTTCATAACCTTTTCAACCCCTAAATGGTTATATGGGATTTCTATTCATATGTGGCGAAATTTCTGTGAAGTGATCCATTATATATATTTTAAACTTGATTAAATTGTTACGTGTTGTAAAAGTGACTTGGGAAAAAATAGGGGGACAAATTTTGACTTTTTCTTCGACCAATTTAACAAATCGCTATATTATACATTAAAGTTTTAAAAATATATTAAAGTAACAACAAGATTTTTAATCAACCTGATACATTTTCTATGTATTTTGTTGTGGAATTAGATTTAGATATATGGAGTATCAGCTCTCATGCAATACGAAATTACGTAAGATTTCTTGTTTCGTCGTTTAGAGGAATCATATGGTCACTTGAGAGATTTTATCTGTAGCACCATATTTCAAATGACACTATTTTTTAATTGACTCGAGGTATATCCTTTCATGTCAGTTAGATTGTCATTAATACCTTTACTGTGTAATAAATAGTTATCTATATACATTTTATTAATAATTTATATAAAAACGGGTTTGTCAGAAACACAGGACAATTTTAAAAAGAATGATAAATAATATTGTGATTTTTTTTATTTCCATTTTAAAGCTTTCTAGTATATTATTTAATTTGGTATGGACTGTTTTGTCGTTGTTATTCTTTATCTTTTTTTAACATGTATCCGTGGGGATTTTTTCTGGTTTCAAAGCATCTCTTTCATAAATTAATTAAATAATGCTTAAAAATACTGTGTACACATATTTCAATTAAAAATATTCTCAATTTTAATTCACTGTTATTAAAAATTAAAATAAATAACATTTTTTTCATGAGTGTCCATAAAAATAGATAAATATATTTATTTTTTCATTATTCATATTTAAATAAAAAAATGATTCATCTTTTCTGAAGAAATTGTTCAACGAGTTAACTGGGTGACAAGTAGTCACAAGGTGAAAGGAGAATGTATCATCAAGTCCACATATATGTGGTCATCGTCGATTTATTACTCATGTATATTAGAAAACTCATTTATTTCGATTCAAAGATTAAAAATTTATAGCTATGCTTATAATATAAATTATTTATCACCTTACCCTATAGAGCCGCTATAAATACGCGATTAAAAGCATTCGCATACATATGTATGTATATAATTAAACATTTTTTGAACGGTGATTACTCGGCCGGTGAAAGTTTTGCTTAATCCTGTTAAATTTTCACTAATTGGTCGATGTACAATTTCATGCGGTAATAATATTTTATTTCCTCCTATAGAAAAATTCTCACAGTTTTTTGGCCATAATAAATTAGTGCGAGTGTGTATGCAACACCTTCCGTGGCTAATTTGCATATAAACATCGTGATTTACTAGGCCGATATTGATCGTCAGTGTTTTAATGCTGTTTCATATTTTCATATTGGAGTGATCGATAATTACTGTTGATATTGGTGAAAGGTGATTTTCTGTATACCGAGTGAAAGATTTCTATGTATAGTGTTTTATTACGTCGGATGTAATTTTTTATGGTATTATGGAAATACTGTATGTATGCCATGAACGCTAAATTGCTTCAATTATATTGTGATGCATAACTTTTTTAGCGGACATCGAATTATGTTATTGTGCGCAATAACACTGCGCATGCGCACTAAAAAGTGGTCTTGCACACCTCGTGCTCGAATTGACAGCTGTGGAAAATTTTAGAAGTGGTCGTTCTGAAAGAAAGATTTTATGCTTTTTTCCATGAATCATTTTTGTGTTTAATTTTTTTTCCTTGAGGTTTCTTTTTAAGATATTTTACAATTCTTCTTTTAACATTTTTCAATAGATATTTTTTCTGCTACATGCAAATATGAACATTCTAATGGGCGACTTTGTTTACTGACAAGATTCTCAACATCCGCAAGTAAAACTACATTTCAAATGATCCTAATTGTGTGAAGCAATTTTAAGTAGTCATATTTGTATATTGTATTTTACGGGATTTCATCAAATAAATATTATTTTTAATTTAAAAAATAACATATATAAAAATATATCATGGTTGTATTGTATAATTTTTAATCGTTCTTGATGCGTCACGACAGTGAAGCGTGACCATGACTTTGAACGATCCTTGTACAGTCTTCTCTCGATTTAGATATTTAAAGCTGTCACGTACCTGTCTCTGATTGATCTCCTTGGATCAGTAGATATAATAAGTATCTTTATACCTTTCTCTTCTCCTCCATATTCTCGACTATACATCATGTGGAGAACACTTCTCCATTATTAATATTTAGTTTTTCAGAATAAAATATTGTAGATATATTTAAAATAAATAGATTAAACTTTTAGCTGATAGCTGTATACAGGCGTCCCTCGACTTTCGCACAACTCGCTATATTACACATTTGTAAAAAAACATTTTTTTTGTAGATAATGCAAAAATGGGCATGCCATGGAGCCGATTTTTTTCATCATGGATATTAATCAACATCAAAACGACGTACCTCTAAATTTTTCAATTATAAAAGCTAAGCACTTAGTTTACCAACGCGATTAGATTAAACTAGCCGTGCCAATATTTGGGACCCCAAGTTTTTGATTTTTAACGAATGACTCTTTTAATATAAATCCTACATATCACAAACCTTTTGTATTTGTCTAAAAAAGTCTAAAGAATAAATATTATAAATAGTTATTGTTCTTTATTGGCTGCAATTGCGAAAAAAATAAAACCACCAAGATTCGATTCTGTTGCCACGGGCGCGATGTTTTTTCTCGCTCGCATCCGGTACGAGTGAAACCGTGAAACATTGCCGAGGGTGTTTGTCATTTACGCGGCATATTGATTAGTTAAAAAAATCAAAACATCGACCAAATTATGGAGCATATCATGAATAATAATTTTTATTCTTAAAATAATATATTAAAGATGATGAAGTATTCATCTTGACTTAAAATGCTTGGGGTATTTTTTTCCATTATAAATAGACTGAAGAATTAGATAATCTAGAAAAAAAGGTAGAAAATATTTTTTTTTTTGTCTAAAATTATTCAATGTTGACGACATGGGTGTATTTCGGAAAAAATGTATAAACGTAGATTTTTATTCGAAGGAAGAATCAGTTGACCCTAAACATAAACCTTATGTAAAATTCATCGACATATCGACATCATGCTTCATAATAGAAACTAGCTCAAATTGAAAACAATTTTAATTATCAAGCAGAAAATCTCAGAGCATTGTAAGAATGAGATAAAGAATTATAATACTTCTTGGCTTATTTAAATAATTAAAAAAATAAAAAAACTTTTTTAATAGGATATCAGATCAAAGCCTATAGATGTTTTTATGAATTTTACAATGATTCTCTCTTTTAATAAATTTATTTAAAATAAAATATAATTAGAGTAACTCAGAGATTTGACAGTAGACAGAGTGGAAAGTGATAAAAATAAATATTTACAATTTTAAGCATATACTTCACCCAAAATTTCTGCAGAATTTATAGCCTGAACTTAATGTTGTGTTTCTCCTTCCCAATACTACCTGCCTCATACAGTCCATGGATCAAACGGTGATAGTTACGTTTTAATAATATATTAAAAATACAGGTGTTTAATATATTATTACTAAATAAATATTTGAATTGGTAAAATAGGTTGCACTGAAATTTATTTTGAATTATTTTACGCGAACGGGCGCGTTTAATGTCTGACAACGATTTTAAATAAAACATTATTTAGCAATAATTATTAATTAGAGGATTGAATAAATTTATACGTGAGGTTGAATATCCACAGCGCCGAAGTATCTTCTGGGTTTGTAGGTCCCGAGCCGCGACCTGTTGCTGGTCCCGCCACCGCGGAGTTCCACACAAGTGGCCCCCGCGCCCCCATCCGGGTCCCACCCCCCGAGGGCCCCACCCTCGCCTCCCTGGGGGCCCGCGCTCGTAAACAAATAACGCACTAAACTTGTTTGATCACTGCCATCAAGCCTTGATAGGCCTCAAACATTACGGCGAAAATCCCGGGCCAAATGAAAATCCCTATTTAAACGTGACGACCGTATTATTTTCTTCGACGGGGCCGTATTTACGACGTGATGAATACAATACAAGTATCATGTGTTTTTTTTATTATTTCTATAAAAAAAAATATATAAGAACTTATCTTATGAGCTGAAGTATGTCAGAGTAATTGCGAGAATAATTCAAGAATGTGGTAAATGAACATGTGCTGAATAAATAAATATGAAGAGGTATTTTTCGAATCAATTAGGATGTTTATTCTCTATTTATTACATAATTCTTTTCAATAATCGGAATTTTAAATAGATATGTAATTTATTAAAAAAATTATAGCCAGAAAAATAAGTTGTAGCATCTACAATACCTTGAGGAAGATGAAAAGTTTGAAACAGTAAAGTTTTCCAAAAAGTTTTTCGTGTAAAATGTGCGCCGTACGTTTGAAAAATATGTTTTAAAAAACTTTTATCCAGACTATGTACAATGAAGACACTCGATACTATAAAACGGATAATATGGAATATACCAAATTTGCATACAATAATGAATTTATTTTTTCTCATGCATTTCAATGAAACGAGAGTTAGTTCGGATGATTGATGATTCGAAATTGATTCATTCAAATTCTAACGCGTGCCTAATCGTCAATGAGCATTATATTAACTAATCTATAATGTGATTATGATAATGGCATGCCAAATAAAAAATAGTATGAATTTTAAACCATTTTCACCGTGCAAATATTTCAAAACACCTGCGAACTATGTGGGATCCGATTAAATATCGCCCCGGGCGTAGACAGAATTAATCTAAGACATTCCATAATAGGCCGATGAGAAAAAGAAATGTATTAAAAATCAATTGTCACATGGAACTTTAAAGATCTACATATTTTTACACGTGTCATTAAAAAATACTTATTTTAACATTAAGATTGGACTAATGTGTTGGAAATTGCCACACATCTACGCAATAATTACTTACTACAGATTTTTTATTATGATAATTTGTATACGTCGATAAGTGCTTTTTGAGCGTCTATTGAAGTAACAATTAATATTGTCAATAATGCTATTATTTGTAAGTGCAATTTGCAAATACATGCAAATTTAATAACATAATTAATATTAAAGCAATGGAAACAAAGAGTTTACACGTATTTTATTATTGTACAAGTAAGAGTAATTACTAGCAATGGGAAGAAATGTACGGTTAATGAATAGACGAAAAATTAATGTTTTCTGCTTCATTGTGAATCGTGAACGCTTTGTTACAATGGCGCGAAATACACTTCTCATTAGAATCGAATGTTTTAGATTTTTTTTATTAAAAACATTATTTTTTTATACGCGTACTTAGTAATAAAAATAATGACAAGATAAATTATAATATATTGTAATTTTTTATTAAGTTTATATAATTTAATTGAGCTTGGAAATATAATTTTGTTTATTTTTTTATAAATTGTCAACGTTATGTTTGTTTTGTTATCATTCTATCATTAACATATCATTTGTGACATTAATTTTTATTGAATTCGGATTGGAGAAAAAAATATAACCACTTTCAAAAATCTCTTTTTTTCTTATTGGCCATGAGAGGATGAAGATTAAAGATAGGCAACGCCATTATTTGGAGCATGGATTTAAATTTCGTAAATCGACCGCCAATATAATCGATGCGATTTCCTGAATAGTGCATTTCTTGTTACTCTGCCAATAATTGCCTTTTACAATCGCATTCGTTTTTCTTCCTCTTTCTCTTTCCTCGTCACAATCCAATGACCCTGATATCACTTGTTGATTACCGATGATCGTTCGGCTCATTTCATATTCCGCGGCTCATCAACTTGACCCCGTTCAACGCACTTACTCGGCACATTCCGCATTACGCCAATTTGAAAATTTGCTCCAGACCCGATTGGTAATATTTCAAAATTCATCTCGATCGGACGTCGGCCGCCGTCGTGACTGCAGCGAAATGCATGCAAATTTGATTACGTAAAAATTTTCTAGAGAGTTAGATCGCATTATAATATAAAGGTTGTTGAGCTATTAATTGTCCGTAGATGTTTAATATATTTTTTTTTGAGAAATTTCGCTCATACCTGCGTTCGAATGTGCGGTATAATTTATATGCTATTATCTAAGGAATGAGTCTATTGTTTCTATTATAATACACTGTTAGGCATGTAAATTGAGATGAACATGTATGTAACTGCGAGGCGGAGGCAAATTAGACAGGATGATATGTACATATGTCATAAAAATTGCTCTGTATTTAATAAAAAAAAAATACATACATGCAATTTTGCAGTAGTTTTTAAAATAATTATATAAAATTTATTAAATTATTATAAAAAAAATATTTTATAATTTTAGAGTCCGGTTTATGAGTTATTACTATCTATATTGTATTTAATTAAATTTTTGTTGAGATAGCATCTATAAAAAATATACAAGATTATTAATTATTTATTGAATAATTTAAATATGTGGTTTTGGATAACCCGTTTCAGAAAGCTCGACTTTTTAATTTAACATGGTTATATAATAATCATAAATAAAAATATGAATTCAATAGATAATGTCAATTTTATTCATAAAAAATAAATATTGTTGAGTTAATTTCGATTGGCACTTACGAAAGGAATCTACTTAGAATAGAAAATAAACTCCAGGCATTTTAAAAATTACATGCTTGATAATTTGATCAATATGACGCGTAATTGACATGCACACTCGGCGATGTCCTGCCGCAGACTGAAAACACGCCGCCGGTAGTCTGACCGCCGAGTTCTCGTCAAATGTTTCTATCGCACCGGATGCGAGCGAGAAAAAAACATTGCGCCCGTGGCAACAGAAACAAATATTGTTGTTTTTAATTATTTTACGCAATTACGGATAATAAAGGTCAATGATTATTTATAATATTTATTCTTTAGACTTTTTTTTAGACAAATACAAAAAGTTGTGACATGTAGGATTTATATTAAAAGAGTTGTTCGAGAAAAATCTAAAACTTGGGGTCCCAAATAGTCACGGCAAGGTTAAATGTGCAAATTTTTAGGTAAAAAATAAAAAGTACATTATAAATTATTCTTTTTTTTGTTTTGTTTCAGGTAAGGATCTCAATCATTATTACTAGGTATGTACATACATATTGATTGATGGTTAAAAGAAATCTTGTTTTATCTCAAATAAAATACCATACGTACTGTACGATAAATGTTGTAAAAAGATTATAGGTACTACTTCTTTTAATATAAAATTATTAACATTGTGAATAGTTTTTAACTCCTCTGTGATGTTTTATTTTTCGAGATACAGAAATATTGCTTTCCAGCGTCGATATGTCATTATTATTAAATGAACACAGATGCTATATTTCTTAATTAATGATCACAAAATTCGTTTACTTAAATCTTGTAAAAGATATTTTTTTTGTATTTTTGCCTTTTGTACCTGTTGCGCAGAAAGTTAATTTGCTAAAGCTTTATTTTTGTATTTTTTCAATGCCCTCTTATAGTTGAGTGGTAATTTTTAATGGATGTGTCTTATCGAGTTTAAAAGAAAGAATACGTTCATATATTTAAATTGATGACATGGTCGATTTGCCTGTTTTTTTCCTGTGCTCTCGCAGATTTGCACGTATGACATTCACATTTTTTAAATTGACAGATGTCCGCTTTGCTTCCATAATTACTGATGTTACCGATTACAAACTGCCAATAAATATGACAATGAAGAATGCGACCGTGTAATTGCTTACATCAGGCACGGCCATTAGCCGTCACCGTCGTCGGCGGAGACAACTTTCTTGAGGAGTTTGATTTGTCGTTATCGCTGAAAAGCTCTCGACCCATCCGGAGTTTCGCTCTCGCAGCAATTACCGCTCGGCCAATAAAGCAGCGATACACATTACGGATCGCACCTGCGCCCGGTGGTAAGTGCGGCGATGGCGAGCCGTGTGCGAAACAAGCGGAGCCGACAACAAAAGTGAAACTCGGGTAATGACACACATCTCGGTGCGGTGAGTGGCCGCACCAAATATCGCGCCCGGGGCCACGATCGCATTTGCCTCCGAATCGACCACCGGCGCTCTTCCGGTCGCGCGGACACTTCCTCGCCAATGTTACTTTCTGACCGCAACCTGTTTCTGCGACCACTCTCTCGCGCTCGCTTGTCCAAATTCAACATTTGGCAGATTTAGGTCGACGTCTGCACATTTCACGACAATACCCACCTACCTATTCATTACGCCGACATAATACTTACCGTTTTTGCGCTCTCCGATATCATTTCGGCCAGCTCGCTATTCTGGGGCGTCTGTTTTCAATAAGAAATTCGCATAATAAAAAAACGCAATAAAAACCTGGTTTAACGTGAGAGAAGAAGATATTTATTTACAAAAAGCATATTATAATACATGGACACAGAAGATGATGGCATATGATAAAATTTAATGATTAAGCTATGAACGGTGACAATAATGACTAATATTAAATATATGATTTTTTAATGATGGGGAGAACCGTATCTCGTCGACGGCAATGGCACTCCGTACGAGCCGGCGGGGATGGATATTGTGGTGTAGCTGTTGTGGCCCGACGATGACGGTCCGTGGCCGATCGATCCTGAAAAGTCACTGGAGATTGAGTGGATTCCGGACGAGATTCCACCGCTGAAGTATCCTCCGCCGTGAATTCCGCCGCTTGGGTAACCACTGCTCGCATATCCTCCGCCGCCGCCACCGCCATGTCCTGCCTGTTCGAATTGTGCGACTTGAATTCCCTGTTTCACGTGTCCCAATTCAATGCCTACAACGCGTTCGTTGTAGTGGGGAACGCCGTACACGGGAGACGGAACTCCGTACGATCCGGATATTCCATGGGAAGAAGAGCTCGATCTGTAATGCTGATTTTGGAGCTCGTCTTTCAAAAGAATGTTTTTGATCTCCTCCAAGAGATGGGGATCGACGTATTGACCCTCGTTGCTCTGGTAACCGGCGGGAACCGCGTGATATCCGCCGCCGCCACCGCCACCGCCTCCGATGCCGATACTGTTCGAGAACCCGTCGAATCCGTGTCCATCGTCAGCGATCAGGATGGAAGGCTGGTGGTACGAGTAACCGGAGGGCGGTTCTGCAGTCGCACACGCGACGACCGCCAAGAGCGCCAACTGCAACAATTAAAAAATAATTTTAAACCACTTCGATCGCACACTACCACCGCATATTCGTTTAATCACACGTTTCGCACGATTTGCACTGGTATATTAGCACTGGGGTCACACTAGCACCGAACTTACTATGGTTTTCGCCATTGTGGGATTTGTTTGTTTGGGCGATCACTTGGAGTCAATGCGATTTCCGAAAATGTGCCCCCAGCTTTTATAGTGGGCTGGTGATGGGCAGGTTCCGATGGTGGAAGGAGGAGGCCCGGCAACTTTTACTTTGTGCATCGGATCGCCGCGGCGCTCGCCGCGTCGGACTCGCCGCACACGTAATAATTCGATCGGAAATTTCAATTTTCAGGCATGCCTGAATAGGTACGGCCTGATGGATACCATCTGGATCATCAATCATCGCTTTGAAGAGGGCCAGCAAAAAAATAGTTGTGCCAAACTAGATTATCGATCTGCCGATTGCTCCGATTATGACATAGTACTACTCGAGTATGTCCCAAATATATTGATTACTAAACTAAGTGACATACATAACAGAACAAATGGATTGAAAGTGAATGTTGAAGAAAACACTTCTTTAATGTTAAAAAAAATGCGAAACCTAATAACACATATTTGTGAAATACTAGTTTTTAATTATATTGTACAAGAACCTTTAGAAATCTTCAACCAACACCGTCCGCACATCTTATTAACTTATAAAGTAATATATTAAAAAATCGTGTGAATTTTCACAATCGAGCATTACTTAATTATAAAGATTTTTTTTGTTCCCTATGCTTCTTTAATTTAAACTCATACAGTAGCTAATTTTAACAGCACGCGAACCGTAATTTATCAATAAAGTAGAAAGGGATCTGAAATTGCGCAAAGAGTACATCTCTTAACCTTGCAACGTCAAGCGATGCCGTGATCGATGTGAGATTAACTTTTTTCTAATATTACATTTTTTTTATATTCCATGGATCTCACACTTGAATTTTTTTATAATTTGTCGCTTCATTTTGTTGTTGCGCAACACTAAATATAAAAAAAATGAGCCTATTATTAAATTAAATTTTTAATAAATTCTCATCCTACGTTTCAACATTACTAAAATGTCTGCACAATTTTCTGCAAACAGACGTATCATTAGCTTATTATAATAATCGTGGTAATTTGGCTAATTTCTGTGTTAGAATCCGATTCATACAATTTGTGTATGGAATACATATTGCAATTAATTTGTTATAATTATGAGAAAAAATCATGTATAATATAATGAAAGATCATAGGTACAATTTGAAATGCATTCGAATTTTTTTAAGATGATACGATATATAATTCGATACGAAATATGGTGAGAAATAACTAACGTGTAATTAATTATGTATAGATCCACATATAAAATCAGACTCCGGATTCCGGATTTCCTATATCAGTAGTTGTTCATCCTGTTTCCTGATATTTTTTTTAAAAGATCACGGACTTAAAATCAGTAGCGTTGTTAATATTATCTTGTGTTCTTCTCTCAACTTTTTTTTATATTTTAAATAAAACATGAGCAAAATATACTTTTTTAAATTTTTAATCATCCACAGCACCTCCAAATATTTTATCCACGATCCGCCACTGCTTAAAATACTAGTCATTTCTTTTATCATATTAAACGATCCGTCACGGCGGCTCGAAACGAACCACGTCGTCCGAAAGGGGTCTATTTGTAATGGAAAATAGACCCTTAGCATTTTAATATAAGATTATTCTTAAAATAAAAATAGTTATTCATGATATGCTCCAAAATTTGGTCGATGTTATTGATTTTTCTATTAATAAAAATGCCAGGTAAATGACACGCACACCTGACGATGTTCTGCCGCAGACTGAGGACATACTGCGGGTAGACTAACCGCCAAATTTTCGTGGCACGTGTCACTAGTATACGTCTTATTCGCACTGAGCACACCATGGCACATATCACCGCATGCGATCAAGAAAAAACATCGCGTTCGTTGCAACAGAAGCCCTTTTATTATTTTTTTCGCAATTGCGGACAATAAATATATGTATAATAATATGTATTATTCATTAGACTTTTGTAAAAAAATCCAAAAAGTTTGTGTTATGTAGGATTTTTATTCAAATAGTTATTCAATAAAAATCAAAAACTTGGGATCTTAAGTAGACCCCATAAGTACGGCACGGCTAGGTTGATAAAATAATAATTAGAATATCAAAAATAAAACACATTTTGATTTTGATATTTTATGTGATATTTATTTAAGATAAATATATTAATTTATATTGTGATCAGATTGCAGCTTGGTTGAAATGTGATATTTATTTCCCAATAAATCGCAACCTCATCTGTCCGTGGATCCCGATTTTATCTTGTTTATTAAAAGCATCAATTGCATAAATTTCGGTTTCGCATGCCATGATCATCATTCTTTATTACTCATTTAAATGGCGAGTGAGTACTTGAGTGGCTTCGCGAAGAAGTAGGAGTTGACCGTACCTGTGTTTCCATTTAAATTGCCCATTGTCGCATATTATATTGTTGTACAGGCAAAGAAAGTGCGTAATGCAAGTACATGCGACAAGGTTTTCATTTTATCAATATTAAACCTCGCATTCGTCATTAGATTTTTGCACAACGATGTGCAATAAATATTTCGGCAAAATAAGAGACTGTTTTACTATTCAAAATATGTGCATTGTGCACAATTAATTAATATATAATCGTTTCTATTCTAAATGGCCAGAATAATTACTCAACGTGTGGTCTTTTGATCTATATGGGACTATTTCTTAAAAAAATAACTGTGTCTTGGACGTGTGAATATAATATATTATACGTAATAGAAGAAACAATCAGTTCTCACACTGTTAAATATTTCTCAATCGGGGTCGCTTGCAATACTGGTCGTCCTAAAATTGAATGCTTAAAATTACTTCTTATCTCCACATTAATTAATTATGGTTTGAATGCTATTTATTTAAACTCTTTTCGTTAGCACATGTTGAGTATCACTGCGTTATATCATTTATATGCGAGCGATCTAAATGATATAAACCTTTCGCTCGTTATTTTCGTGTATTATGAATTATTCAAATTAAATAGTAATGTTTAGGTCAAGATAAATTGTGTTTTCGTTGGTTTTTTCACACATCGCACATTCCGTGAATATTTTTGCATGTTTAAATATTTAATTATTATAATCACTCTCTGATGAGAATGGACGTGTTGATATTATTTTACCATGGTATTTTTTTATGTATTATTATCGAAGTTTCATTTTCTGGTCGTATCGAAATGAATCGGTATCGATAAGTGGCACCTAACCAGCAGGTTCAGTGCGAATCCCACACATTCCATTCTCTTCTCGTTTGGTCGCTGATTAATTGTTGCCGTTTCGTCGCTGCATAGGAAGCGGATAAAAAGTTCCCGCTCAATTTTTGTATTATTATTGTGTTTTTTTTCACATAAAGAAAGTGAGCATTTGAAAGTGGCGTTTTCGTTGCAAACATGCGTCTGATGGACTGTCCGCACGCGTCCTTGACTATTCACATGACCGGATTGCCAAGTGCGCGCGACTCGCAACAGAAACGTCGTCTATTGCGCAACGAATGCTGCACGGCGGGCAGCGCCGTTTTGTCTAAATCGCGCATGCGCCGTCTGCACTGTCCGACTAATTGAATCGTCCGCTAACGCGTTCTGGGTCGATTTGTTCTGTTGCAGTCACGCTCCGCTACCGGACATGTTATCGCCACTTTTCTAGAACGATTCATGTGTTTTCATTATAAATGCATTGAATAAAACATCCATGAAATAGATATATATTGGGTTGTTGGGAAATTCATTTCGTTTTTTCCCGACAGAGGACTTGTATTTTTTCACAGCCAACTTCACACTTAAGCCGCATAATCATTATATATTTTGACAGCTGATTAGCAAGGCTTGCTTATAAAAAATTTCGATTGATTCTACGCGGTAGTTTTTGGTTGGTACACTTTCAAATGTGGATAGTAAAAAGCGCATTTTCAGCATATTTTACTGTTTTACTATCGAAAAGGTAAAAATGCTTCAAGCAAAAAAAAATATCCAATGAGTATGGAGAAGATGTATTGCCAGTGCCAAAACTGATTGCAAAATTTCGATCCGGAAATTTTGATATTGAAGATGCATCACGTTCTGGGAGGCCAATTGAAGCTAATGAAGACACAATAAAGGCATTAATTGATGCAAACCGACAAATAACAACTCGTGAGATCGCTGAGAGATTAAATTTATCGAATTCGACCGTTCGTGATCATTTGAAACGTCTAGGTTTAATCTCAAAGCTCGACATATGGGTTCATGTTTTTATGGAAAGAAATTTGTGCTGTCGCGTTGACGTCTGTGATTTGCTTCTCAAACGTCACGAATACGATCCATTTTTGAGGCGCATCATCACAGGGGACGAGAGATGGGTTGTCTACAACAATGTTAAATGCAAGAGTTAATGCAGTAAAAAAGATGAACCGGCTCAAAACACTATGAAAGCCGATATTTATCAAAAAAAGGTGATGCTATCTGCTTGGTGGGATTTTAAAGGAATCATTTTTTTGAGATTCTACCTGACAATACAACGATCATTTCTGAAGTTTACTGTCATCAGCTGGACGAATTGAATGATTCACTTAAACAGAAAAGGTCATAATTGATCAATAGAAAAGGTGTAATGTTTCACCAAGATAATGCGAGACCTCATACAAGTTTGTTAAAAAGTCAAAAGCTTTTACAGCTTGGATGGAACTTACTGCCACACCCACCATATTTTCAAGATCTTGCATCTTCAGATTATTATTTGTTCCGCTCTCTACAAAATTTTTTAGACGATAAAACCTTTACTACAAATGAGGAGGTCAAAAATTACCTGAATCAAATCTTATGGGTTTGGAATCATGCTAATGCCAGAAAGATGGCAATAGGTATTGGACCAGAATGGACAATATTCGACAATCGTCTTTCATTTGTATAAAAAAACGAAATTACTTTCCGAACTACCTGATATATCTGATTAAAGATTATCTATGGAACTCGAATTTTAATAATCAAAATAAAACACGAATAATCCTAATTATTTATCTCTATCTTGCTTTCAAATATAATATTTCTAAAGCAGATATTTATTTTAACAAGGTATATATTTATTGAGAAAATCTATGATTTTGGTTTGGTTACAAAAATCTTTATCGATTTTTAATTTGAGTTAGTCAGATATTATTTTTTGAGTTTTTAGATTCCTATATTCGAATTCCCATTGGTCGTTGTACTTCATTATATAGTGAAAAGTAGTCAGTGCTGTGTTGTGACTAAAACAATTGATAATTTCTATTTCTTCGCTTCAATCCCCATTCTCTTGATTCAGATTGGGAAAAATATATGCATCGCATTCATCCACTAAATGTTTTTTCTATCGATATTTTGAAAGGAAATTTGTCATTAGCTTACATATTTTTTATATTTCTCTATTTCGTTTTCGTTAGAAACAGAGAAATATATAAAAGTGCATTTAATCAAGTCGTTATCTTTGTAATATAGAGTTTCAAAAAGGCTAGAACGGCAATGTAAATTTATCAATGGATTGAAATAATAAAGTAATATTAGGTAATGGAAATTTTTCATGCATAAGGGCGTCGTTTGGTTTCTATATGCTTTCAAATGGATAAAAACAAGTAGTATCTAATAACAGCACTGCTATAACTGTGGTAACTTCTTACTTTTCATCTAGAATTATTAAGTTTTAAACCAATCACCAAAGCTTTTTCTATCTATCTATACTCCTTTTTAGTTGTTAATCAAATGGAAGATTTATTATTTCTGTCACTTTAAATGATCTTGGTTTTTAAGATTTTTCAATCACGAAGTATAATTTTGTGACTACCAGATACGTTTGCACTAACTAACGACGTCGAATCCAGCTTTTCGAATATTGAAATTATTAAAATCATGAACGGATAATCCGCAAACAATTAATATGAACTGTACCGCATAATATAATAAATAATAAGTGGTGAGCTTCTTTACGTCTAGAATATTTTACATTTATGTTGTAATGTCGGAGGAAAACCTAAAAAAATTGGTTTTAACTGTCATGGTATGTGCTGTTATTTTCGACAATAAATATTTTTAAAGGGTCTCGATTTGAAGTACAGGGTAAGTAATCAAAATATGATATAATCGATAATATTTCTGGAAGAAGAGTATTTTCGTATTCAACTTTTTTACTTTGGATATTTTTGATCGAATCTACGCTCTCCTCTCATTAATTGTATTTTAAGAATATTTAAAAAAGATTTTGATATCCTATTATTTATATGATATCCTTTTCTATAAAAGACACTTTTTTATAAATAAATAGATAAACGTGGTTCAATTTTTTGTTAAAAAATCTTTTAGGCTAATTCGTCTGGCCCACGGATTGGAAAGGGTTAAAATAAAATTTAGCATGTACTTCAATATCTTTGTTATGGGTGTTAGGTCAATTATGCTATTTGTAATTCTTTAGTCGGTACTTCCGATTCCAATCTATAAACAGTTACCAAAATATTGGTTGTAGTTTTGGTTTTTTTTCGCGGCATCCTACCAAAAAATCCCTTAAAATTTCGTTTAATATATTTATAATAATTGATTTAATATAGTAAACATATGAATAACTTTATCATAATACTTTCAAATCGAAAATCTCACATACCTTTATTGATTATGATGGCAGGTGCTAGAAAATCACATATAAAATTGAATATAATAAATATGTGTCAACGGTTTTACTTTATTCCTATTTTTATAGGTTGAGGGAATAATATTCTTCAACTTATGCATTGTCTTTTGAAAGTTAAATCTATTAAACAACAAATCATGGTCTTTAAGCCAATGTTTATAAGGGATTTAAATTTTCATATTTTTTTGCCATTTCCCAAAAATGTATGATTGTTTTTCCCGGTTTTTAAATTAGAGTCAAAGTTTCGGAATCGTTGATTTTTTAACAATTTGGGATAGGCACACATTCTGGAAATATGCACAGTCGAATATAACACAAAGGAATTGAAATGACACGGTTCAATTGCATTCATTTGTAATTTTAGATTATATTTTACGAATTTTCCTTTTTCATTAAAAATGGCTTAACAAAATATTTTTAATATTACGGTAATATCTCAATACTGAAATAGATTATATATGGAATTATTCTTTGTTACACTTAAATATCATTTTTTTAATTTACCTAAATATTAATATTACATTAAAAAATAGTATACAATATTTTCTCAATTACATCGTGTATTACGTTAATTATTTAGAACTTGTATGTACTTATATATACATTATTAGTTGTGGGTGTTATATGAATATAAAGTGTTGTTTGCATTATGAAATATTAGAATAAAGGACCTAAGTGTCATGGAAACTTATCAATCAATCGATTATTAAACTCATCGCGGTTTTTTATGCAATGATTTTTTTTAATAATACGTCGTGTACATATATGCCATATTATATGTATTTATTTAAGATTGTTGATTTTATAAATAAAAGATATTCCCAGAAATACTTTAAATATTTTTGAGTTTCATTTAAGGCAACGAACACTTCAGCATTATTAATTTTTCGACGTAAAATAAATTATAATAAGTTGTTCTTAGAATATCTCAAAAAATATCGGTCTCATATATTTCGGTCGCGGAAAAAAAATGGCATTTTGTAATTCATTATTATAATATTATCCGTTAATGAGCTCGGATTCAGCGAAATGTGCACCATCACCGGCCATCATTAGCCAAAATTGGCACCGAGTGAGTTACCATTTAGCAATTGTGTGAAGCGAATCGCTAAGCTACCTGAAAAACTGATTGAAACGTAAGGTCAAACATTTGCCAAGCGATTTAATCTTGCGACACGCCGATCCTCGGCGCTCGTCCTCGCTCGAGGTTCCGACTAATGGCTTCTGGACGGACGTCGGCGTCGCCTTGCTCTCGCACAAGATTATCGGAGCGTCTTAAATCACTAATTTCTAGATCGGAAATGTGGGCCGCCAAAATTGTAATGTTCGGCCTCGATCGATGCGCGGTTCAATTTTCATAATTGACATGATTAGGGGCCGGCGCACACTAACTCGTCAATGTGTATTACACGTGTCAAACATTAAAATTGGATTCGCATTCGCCGTCTTGCAAATCACACCGTGATTTATTCCGATTTGTAATTTTGGCACGGCTAACCGTGTGTTACATCGACGCCTCTTCGATCAATTGAAAATTAATTAATTTAATGGCGCGCCAAGTTCATGGCATGATTGATGGGTGTACGGTTAACACTTGATTACAAGCGAGTATGCCTAATTTTGATCGATTTTCTAATCGTGAAAACTATAATTCACTATAATTTTCCAATTCAATACGAATCCTTAATTAATTAGCATATGTCACATGACATTCTAAATAACATATGATTTTTTACCCATATTATACAGCTGATACTCTACTTATGCAGTAGATTGTTTCTGAAAAATTGTTTGTAAAATACACTACTCGTAAAATTGAAATACTCAATATTTAAAAAATGAACATTCGTATTGATATATGGCAATAAAAATAAAAGCATGTGTAATTGTGTTGTTTGGTATCGTTAAATTCATAATTATCGTATGCTCGAAGTTTGTGGAAAAATAATTGCATAAAATTATAACGTTGCCTTCTAAAAAAAAGATATTATTTATTTTCTACAAAATTTAAAAAAATATTTTTTTGCTATAAATCTATAGTTATTTATACACACGCTGATATTTTGCTTTGACGCTAATACCAAACAACAAAAACACATTCGCAAGAATGTCAATTTGTTTCAGAATAAATTTATACGGCAACCTTAATTCTTATAATTCCATTTAACTTTTTTACGTACAAAAAATAGCCATGTTCTTGTAAATTACGAGATAAATAAAGTGATTTCTATTTACAAATAGCGCATTGAAACGTAGTTTCAGGATATTCTTTTATTAATGTATTAATTAATATTACGTTTATTATTTTATTCATAATTTAAATAAAATTTGATGTGTAAATTAATTTCTAATATATTTGGATGAATGGCATAACAGAAAAGTTTCAAAGCGCCATTCCCTCATATAAAGATTCTACAAAGAATATAAAGATGCGTGAGCAATGAGTCTCTCATACTTATATCCTCCCATAGACAATGTCATTCAAAGAATTCCTAGAATTCATAAATTTTCACCGGAAGGTCAACCTATTCAGGTACTAACTTAGTTCAGGATTAACTAACATTATCATGACACTGGTTATGATGAATATTTTTTAAATTGTTAGTCAAAATATTTGCGATAAGTATGTTATAAAATATATATCAATAAAAAACGTAATTTTGTTGTTTTTTACAATTAAAAAGTGTTAAAAACTATGCAATTCATATGTTTTAATATCACATATTTGAATAATTATATAGTATATATAAAGTCAACATCTAAGATTTTTAAAGGTTAGAAGTGATTATTTACTTTCATGTATTTTAGTGATCGATTGCTATTAGAATTTATTGATCACTTAAATATTGTATATATTAACATTTTACTATTATTACTAAAAACTTTCATTCTCTGATATTTATCTTTAAAATTTGAAATGATCCATCAATTAATATACGTGCTAGATCCGTGCTTCTTTTATTTTTAATAAATAATTCACTTTCCTAAAAAAAACTAAATGTCGATTACGCGGATAAGCCTGGTTATAAGAAATTTTTGTTTTGACCTTCGATATCTCGTGAACAATTTTTGTATGCGTAAATATGCAGTTAATTAATTCTGTAATTAAATAAATATGTTTTTAATAAGCTAATATATGTTTAAAAGATTATGTGAACTTGTTGTGAATTGTAAAAATCGATGTTTTATGCTATACATATTAACAAAATATATATGTTTTATTTATATTTATTTGAAATAATATGTTATTTGCATCTATATAAATAATGATAGTCATCAATCAATCCATCTGCTGTTGTATATCCGCGGGAAATGAACAATATTGACCGACGTGTGCAATATTTCTGATAACCATCAAAGCAATTTATTCTTTTATTATTTATATGTAAATACATTTCTTATTAATAAAAAAATTCTAATATCTAAACTAAAGTTAAATTCATAAACTTGTTGCACGAAATGGTGTCAAAAAGTGTTTTTTTTCGCCGACCACTACCAGTCTTAGAAGATTGTATACGATATCGGAGATTTTATGATGAATTGTAATTACATAATGACGATAATACGTGTTACACATTCCAATTCTATGGTTGCGGTGTATGTATAGTTTTTACTAATCCGGATTTAGGACTCAAAACTGGTGTATTGCATAACGTGTGAAAGTGCAGATGAAGACCATTTATTAACCCGTTGTAGACCATAGCAAATTGTCATGGGAAAAACGAATTTTAATAGAATCTCTCTCGTTAATCGCTTTAGCTGACTATCGTGGTCATCTTTTGAATATTTAGATGATTTTTAAAATGATAAATTTGTAATGCCTTGATGGACTAAATATATAAATAAATGGTTATTAGCAACAACTAAAAAAAAATCCAGAAATTCCTTGGTTAAAATAACACTTAATCGAAAAAACGATCTTAATCTCTTTGGTGCCTCATTTTGGATGCTTTATACTTACATTATTTAACATATACATATCGTAGACATGAGGTATGTTCTTTAAATGTGTTGTCAGACTTAGACATTTAATTATTATACTATTGGCGGAGATAGCTATGACAGATTGGACGTCTTCTAAAAGATTGCATTGATCGATAGAAACAGTGTCTCCATCATCGAGTAGCTGTGCGAAGAAATAATTACGACACGTTAATTATCGCGTCAAGCTGTTTTCCATAAATCTAATCAGAGCCATACTATCCTAGCGATAGTCATTTACAAAAAAACCCACTGCAAAAATATTATAGAATTTATAGAAAAATTGAAAATCCCTAAATTTAAAAGCTTTATTATTTTTAAAAATGATCAATATAGTGGTATAGAATTGTTTAAAAAAGGTAATAATGAAAACGCAATACTAACATAATACTAACGACATGTCCCATTTGTTAGAATCTATTGAAGCTTTTTGTTTGTTATTACTGTCCTTTCCCTATTAGTTTATATATTCTTTTAGAAAATCTGTTATCTACTTTTATGTTTTTATTTCACAAACGGTTCCATTGGAATTTTATAGCTCGTTCTAGGTTAAGATCAAAATGTTAGCAAATCCTGTTACATACTCTTAGCAAATCCCAATCCCTCGTGAATTAAAGCAGCTGTTAGTTGATGAATTAACACCATTTCATTCACTTGATACCTATTAGTCGTTATTATGACATACAAGTATGTTCTTTTGCGCCAATAAACATCGGGGCGTAACAACGAGCGAAGTTGAAAATATATTCATAAATGTCTTGTTACGGAAATCGTGTTAGAATAAATAGTTCATGTAAAAATATGGTATTAGTCAGGAGCGGCACGTCCATATACACTGTGGAGCTGCAGCACCCCCAAGGAAATTGAGAAAACAAAATATTTTTATATAATAATATATATGTGTCTATTGATTACATATTATGTATGTGAAAATATAAATTATATCTAGTGATATGCCGCGCGGTGTAGAGCAAGAGCTCTGTCTGCTCGTCAGCGGTACAAGCGTCGTGTATTGGTTGGATGTTGGGCCGCACGGGGAGGGAGAGGGGTCTTATCGCCAAGCGATGTGTTACGCTGCGACACGGAGCAGACCCGAGCCGTCAATACTGAGTCACTGTAGTGTCTGTATTATTGGGAATATTATTTTGCATTTTTATTTTTAAATAAAATATCAGCGAAATATTCTTTTTTCATTTTTAATTTTTCAAGAACCCCAAAATATTTTACCAACGAGCGACAACTGTTATTAGTTCTTTTTATTGGACCAGTTTATTTTAAACCGTATAAGTGTAACTTTGAATTGCCGAGTTTAAGTAATATTAGAGATGACGAATGGTAATAATCTCATGGGTATTAAAAAAGTTATAAACAACAAGTTAAATGATAAAGAAGTAATTTATTGATTAATAAAAAAAGAAAACCATCTTCTTATATTTTTTGCTGTCAGAAAATTCAAGGAAAACAGGGTGTTAAAAAAAGGATTTCATTGCATGTCAATATACAGAAAGCTATTATTTATTTTAGCCTAAAACTATATTCATATCATTTTTGCAAAAACTTTAAACAAAGTTAGCCGAAGAAGCTTAGCAGCTCACTAAAAAGTATTGTTAAATTAAAAAATCATTGGCATGATGTTTCTGATGGACATTCTTTCGAAGGGGACCAAATTGATATTGATGAATTTTCGAGAAAAAGTGAATTTACGCAATATTTTCATTAATTATTGTACAAATATAGATTAGATCAAATAATTTAATACATATTATATTGAATTTTATTAACATATTTTTAAAGAAATATTTATATGAAAGTTTAATAACCACATAAATATGCGTTTCGTGACATGTGCAATTTTTCAATATTAACGTAACGCGTTTTTTTGCAACACACCTTCAAAAATATCTGATGTTTTTTACGTATATAAATAACAATGATAAGTCAATATGAAATTTACAACGACCTGTGAACTCGCATTTAAAAATAAACATATAATGATGATAAATCATTAGGGATATTATTTGCTTGTCAAAATGTTTATATCTATTTAAAAATTGAATTTCATTTATTATAATTGCAATTCTTTAAAGATTTTATTTAGGTTTTTGAACGTGTTGCGTCAAAGTACAGTATTTGTATCGTGGTATCCCTAAGAAAATCGCTATTCATTCTGCGAAGAACCGGTTGCTAAAATTCTAAAGCGCTGCATTAGTATACATTTTCTATTACATAATTGTGTATTTGTTTACTCGGAACATTTTTTTGGCTATTGATGTTATATCGGGCACAAGCTACGAATCGCTTTTGAAATACCGGAACATTTAACGCGTTAATGGTCATACATCCATGTATAATTGGATGGTGGAATCATGGCTTTGTTTTTTTTGGTTCTTTCAACTGAACCACTTTCTATAATACGTTCGAACGCAGAGCCATCGTTTTATTCTGTGAATTTTCAGTGCCACTTCATTCGCCGATTTTTTTTGGCCGAAGCGAGATGCAGTGCTATTTTGTAATCGGATCCAAAGTGACGTAAGGGCTAAATGCAGTTCGATCGGGTCACTTGTACTTTCCAATGAGCGTGCCCTTTGCTCGGCGTTGGTAAAAGTATGTCGTTGAAATCCAGTGAAATGATTTATTAATAAGTTGGAAAATGTCAAAGAATACGATCGTATTTAAATTAATCGTACTTAACAATATTTGACATTGTATTAAATTATACAGTGTCACAATATATTTTCAGATATTTGAGGTCACTTCGTATCCAAATTAAGGTGAAGGCTGTACCTTAGCAAAAGTTATTTATAAAAACCTTGTTAAGATTTTATTTCTGCAATAAATTTTATTTTATTATGGGATATAGCATCTCCAATTTCAAAATTAACGAAAGTCAAATCAGATGTTATATATTTATTAGCTTTTAGACTTTCTATCAAGTAGTAATCTATCCGTTACGGTGGCTCGTAAACTACCGCGTTAACTGAGGGGATGGATGGAATGTTCTAAAATGGATTATTCTAAAAATAAAAATAGTTATTCATAATATGCTTCATAATTAGGTCAATATTTTGATTTTTTTAACAAATTAATTTGACACATAAATGACAACGCACTCGGCAATGTTTTACCTTAGACTGAACTCTTGCAACATGTGTCAATCGCACGCTTCACTCGCACTCGGCACATCGTACCGGATTTGAGCGCGAGGCAACAGCAACGAATATTGTTTTTATTATTTTGTTCGCAATTGCAGACAGTAAAACGCAAAAAAAAATTTAGTATTAAATCTTTAGACTTTTTAAGTTAAATACAAAAAAATTGTGAAAAATTTTGGTTTCATTGATCGGATAATATATATTTATGATATTCAACTAAATAATAATAATCCTAAAAATTCATTAGAATGTGAAAAATTACTCATTGTCTATAAGACTGTAAAAATACGTCTTTGAACGACTTATGAATATCCTGGGATAATTTAAATCAAGGAAGAAACGTTTACGCTTAATGGTTTTCAAGTCAAAGATTTTAAGAATTAAACATTAAGGCATTAAAATTTAAATTCATGTACCTTTCTAAATCAAAACGTTATTTTTATGAAATTAAAAAGTTTCTAGCGACATCATTAATATTTTATAATATTATTATCAAGTAAAACTGGTCCCTCTAATATTTTACTGATATATATGTATGATTCTCTTCAAGCATGGTTTTAAAATAACAGTGTTCGTCGTTGCTTAAATGGTTAGAAGAGATATCAATATCAAAAATAATTATGAAGAAAGAAAACTTAATAAAATTATTATAACGCAGGCTAGTTAGTAAATTATTGTTTAATAAAGTATGCACATTTGTAATTCATGAAAATATTTGTATTTAACATTAGTTTATTTTTAAATATTAGTTCTAAATCTTTGTAAATTAATTGATATAAGTTATAATTTTATTTTTACATGTCCACTGCAGATTTACTATAATAAATTAATCTAATTATTTTTTTTTGTTTCAGGTAAGAGTCTCAATTATTACTTCAGCGTGTGTTGGTAAAGGTATTTAATGAACACAAATTTTCTATAATTTTGCTTATTGAATCGTTGTTTAATATTTAATGTCAAAAGCCATTGACCCAAATAAATTTAGCTTGCCATTTATAAATAAGCGATTGATTTTATGCATGTGATCAATGCCTTAGAGGGGTATTATCAAAAATTGGTTATGATTTTTTTAAATTAATAATTACACGTTCTCAAAAATTTTGCAGCACTGCATTTATCTCAATTTAATAACGTACTCCATATACGTTCAAAAATTATTATATATAATTAAAAATGTAGTTGGTGATTGCAATTGCAAAGCAGTAGTTATGTGAAAATTGAATTTAAAAGTATGCGTGATGTAAGAGATACATATATACGCATCTTTATTGCAAATATCCAGTTATTTTTTCGTGTATGCTGAATTTACTCTGTTTGTAATGAGTATTGAAATGCTAATCAGTGCCGGATATATTCGAAAGATAAGCGGCGGTTTACATTTGACCTCGTGAGAAAAGTTCGTATTAATTCAATTAAATATGAGATCAATCTCTTTCAATTCGAATGTAATTTCAACAAATGAATATCACTTCAACCGATAATACTTTCATTTTCTGCGATCGAAAATAAAAGATGCACGGAAAGTGAATGCCGTATTTTTGTTAACAATTTCCTTAATTAAATCATTTTATTATATTGAAATTTTCGGGGCGAGGCTATAAGCACGTGCTTTATTTTAAACGATTTTCCATAAATATCTAGAGCGATATGAGATATTAGCTAGTTGGGACCTAGAATTAGTTTAATTATGTGCATATGTAACACTCTAGTTATATGACGTTAGTTGTAAAATTTATTATCGAACTGATTTATTGAGTATTTAAGCACGTATTAGGCCAATTTATATATCCGTTCAAGACAATGGATTTCTTATCAAGAATTGTTTTTAACATTTCTCATATTGCTATATCATTTTATGATTTATTTAGATTTATATACGCATTATTAAAAATTTTGGCGCTTTACTGATCGTTTATCTCACCGGAGCTGTGTATGAAGGATTTATTTTAGGAAATATTTATGATACATATTATATTAATATATAATATGCTGATATCGTGGTTTTCGAAAGGTATATACTTTTTGGAATTTGTTTGTTATGAAATTTCGGTTAGATAATCACTCACTTAAATTGTATAAGGCGATAAACATCTTAATAAATTGTACATCCATGTGCAAATGTCAGTATTTGAAGACGTTTTTAGTGCAATATATCATATAAATTTATTTGATCCTGTTCGCAAATAGAACGAAATGTAAATTTATTCCCATGCTCTTCATTTATTTTTTTGTGTTAACGTGAGAATTAAAAAAATGACGAGACGTTGATGGTTGTAATCTGAAGATCTCGAGCACTCCGCCACCGCCGATCTTCTATATCGATTCCCAAAATTTCATTATCGAACTGATGACGAAACGCAGTGATCTGGTCGCCGAGAGCGCAGGAATCCGACACTGGCGAAAGTGAGCCGATGGCTTCTCATCCACTTAAGGAGTGGCCATCTATAATTGCTACAGATGTATAAGCGAACCGATGATGACATCACACTGATACATTTACTTCTGGCGCAAGAAGAACAACGCGTCCAGCCGGCACTCCGCTACGGTATGTCGGACCGGTCTTCTCGTGTGTGCGAAAACAGAGATGTCTTCACGGCAGCAGCGGCGTGTGTAATTGTGATACCCAAATATTTGGAGATGATTGTTGGAGGTTTTTTTTTCGCCATAGTGACGGCGCATAATAAGACACTTTCTAAATATGGTACGGTACGTAACTGAAACAAAGCGGACCCGTTAATTGATTGAGAGATTGTCCGTTAAAATGTATAGCACGGGCCTATACGCAATTTCAACTTTTATTTTAGCGATCGCATTAAAAAAAATGTTGTAAATGCCTATGAATTTGAATTGACGAGTCATTGCCGATGTGCTCGCATTGAATTGATCTATAGAGAAATTATTCAAAAACCATTGCAAGAAATTCCGCATAAATTTTTGATAGACGCTTTTAGCATTTAGTTTTGAAATAATTCGGCTCAGAAAGTATGGACCAATTATATCGTTGATTTTTTACTTAGCAAAAATAATTACCGATAAATAGTACGATAATATGTCCCAATTTTATTTATAAAATTGTTTTATTCTATGCTTATATTATGCTAAATAAATATCGTTGAATACCATGTAAATTTGTAATTATACATCTAATTCACTTTTATACACCGAAAGAAAAATGATTCAAATTGTTATGGTCGTTTGATGGTTAGTTCAATTTAAATTGAACGTGTACAAGATTTACACTTTTCCGTGTTGAGGTTTTACTACATCTAAATATGTGTTCAGTTATTAAACGCTGTGATGCCCCTTTCGTTTCTTGATAATTTGCCATACAATCGCGTTTATATCACGTTAGAGCCATTTTACATCCTGGTCCATTTATTAGAAAATGATTTCCTAGCTTATGGACGAATCAGAGATCTTAAATTAAACTTGCGGTGAAACCGCCACTTTGTCATCTTAAAAAAATCGCACCCCTTTTTCACTATATTTATTTAAAACCGTGAAAGTATTAATTTAGTTGTATTTATATATTATATAAATATATTTCAGTTGAATACTTTATGAATAAGTTAATTTAATTTTAAATAGTCCAGTAGTAATTTAAGGAATTGATTATTTATCTTGTTTTATACGTAACAAAATGTAATGCAAAAAAATAATAGAATTTTCTAAAGTGATTTATAATAATATACATTTATCCATTTGCGTACATCATAGATTATCAAACTTAAACGGCTTTTGTAAGCGTAGGTGTAATTCTAATTATTAGAAAGAAATATATTTGAAAAAAAATCTCATTTCCTAGTATTTATTTTTGATATCCAGGTTACACTTTTAGTCTCTTAACTTCAATGCTCATAGTTTACACACGCTTTATGAATATAATTTACTTATTACTTTTCTTTTTAATTTGTTAACTAAGGCAAAGAAAAATCATTGTGGATTTTTTAATTGGTTAAACCATTTATTTTTGATAATCTATAAACTACATATCATGCATATTGCTTTTTATTTAAGTGGTTTTAATCAAACCTTTCCGATGGGGGTATTTGGGACTCCAAGTTTTTGATTTTTCTCGAATAATTTTTAATTTAAATCCCACACGTTACAAACCTTTTGTATTTGTCTAAAAAGTCTAAAGAATAAATAATGATTGACCTTTATTGTCCGCAATTGCGAAAAAAAAATAAAAACAACTATATTCGCCCCTGTTTTCACGTGAGCGATGTTTTTTCTCGCTCGCATCCGGTACGACGTGCCGATTTCCAGTAAATTAGTGTTATTGACACGTGCGGCGAGTGCTCAATCTTCGATGGACATCGCCGAGTACGCCTGTCATTTACGCGTCATATTGATTAGTTAAAAAATCCAAAATATCGTATTATGAAGCATATCATGAATAACTATTTTTATTCTTAGAATTATCCATAAATTCTTTAATATCTTGACTTAAAATGGTTAGGGGCTATTTTCTATGATAAATAGACCCCCTTCGGACGACGCTGTTGTTTTTAAGCCGCTGTGACGAATCGGTTAAAAAATACAAAAAAAATCACTGATAGATCCTTGTTCAAATAGTTGACAATAATTATTAGAATAGATATATTGCATTTCTTTAAAGTTTTTCATTGCATTGAATTAATTACATGGGTTGGTTTCAAGTAATTATATTTTAATTGAAATGCCCCTGTTTAATTTACATTCAAATATAAATATAAGGTTCAATTAATTAGTTAAATAATTGATATTGCAAAATTATCAATTGGTGATGTTTGATTATTATTATCATCATCATCTCTGCCGATTGTGTTACGTGTCGATTAATAATTGATGAACGTCAGTCTCTCCATTTACGTTCTAGTTCATCAAAATGAGCTAATTAATTGCAAAAAAATGACATAACAATTTTTTTGCGGCAATTATTTATGTCGATTGCAATTTTTTTGTCGGTAATTTAATTGACCCTATACGAATGAATCTCTAATTATCCGATGAGGTTGTTATGATTATTATATCATAATCAATGTACACATTGTAGAAAGTTTCATAAAACGTATTATTTATTTAATAATCTTACACTAGTTATAGCAAAATATGATGTTTTTTGTATGCAAAATGAAAATTATGAATATGTTTTAAAATTAAATAAGTTATCATGTTTATATCCGTGGAGTTTTAGCTCATTGCATGGAACCGGTTCATATGTCCAGATACGAGATGTGCAATTTCATAGAAAATTATCTAATACGTTTAATGTAATCAGATTATCTCATCAAATTAATATTATATTGTATTGATATAATATGCTAATGTTATTATTATGTTTTTTTGTATTGTATACACTAAACGTTGCATAAAATGCTATTAGCATGAATTTCACAGCAAGGCGTTGTCCAATTTGTTACATTAATTGCCACTGCCACATCTTTTGATTGTCTCTTTTACGAGTTCATTGTTATTTAGAAAAATAAAACATAATAATATAGAGCGATTTGCAAGCTGATTTTTTTTAGTAATTCCAGTGGAAGCTGCAAATTATGAACAGCATGTCAGCTTTCACCGGGGTCTCCGCGTTATGGATAACGAAGGTCAGTCCAGGGGAATATGCACATACTTTCACTGGTCTTCTTTTTAATAGCGGTCATTATTTTACAATCCTGTTTGCATTTGTTACGCAATGCGTGCAGAAAATTGAAAAAATAAGAATAAAATTGTCAATAATTCAAGGTGCATTGATTATTACTGACCACACCCAACGTTACTCACCCAAAATTGTTTTAGCACAATGATCTAGCGCAATATGACCTGCGCAATATAGAAAAAAATGTTTAATACATGCGACTTGATTATGGTTATGATTTTTTATTGATTTGTCATCGATTTATAACTCATGATTTTCGCTATCATTAATAAATTACAACATATTGGAATCTTTTATGTCTTAGAATTTGATCCGAAAACATTTTGGCATAAAAAATAGTTACACAAACATCATTTCGATTATCGTTTAATAAATTATAATGATAAACGCATTGCCAAAACGTTTAGTATGTGAAAAAAACAATGTTACCCAATACGTTTTTTAATAGCACAAGAACCAAGGAGTGATGATATATATATATAATTATAAAAAAAATATCATTCGCGTCAAGTGTTGCAATTCTGAAAAAAAATATTAACCAAACCAGTTTATCGAGTAAAAAAAGAAATGAGGACACGACGTAGGATTAACGTCCGATGCAGCATCCTCGTCTGCAGGAGATGCCTTTTCTTTTTCTCCGACAGTGAAAGTGTTAACCGAAATATATTTAAGAGCGATCCGCTTCGAAAAGAAGTTTACTGCGAACGGTGATTCCGTGCGATTGGATCATTATTCGCATTCAATTACATACCTTGCGTCTGAGGCCATTCTTCGACGGCGTAGACTCGCTCTGACCGGAAAATGTGGAATTAATTGAATCTGGTGAAAGGTCAGCGGCTGTGAAACGGTTGCATTTGACGAATAATACCGAAATCGAACGGTCTAGAAATTGTTTTGATATATTTACATTTTTATTGTCCTCGAAATGTGTATATAATTTTTCGACGAGAAGTGCAAAAGTTGTAAAAGAGAACAGCATAGTCGACTACTTACCCAGCTAATGTTCTGACAAAATAAGTTACTGTGATGAGAGGCATACGCTGAAAACAAGAGAGCGGGGCGTTAAGAGAATATAGTAAACGGGAGAGAAAAGAGAGGAGAATGAATGGAGAGGATTCGCACACGTGTGTTAGAAAATGTATCATTTTGTACAGATTGCACGAAAATGTAAATATATTATAAAATATTAGTAAAATTTTTATGCATTTAGTAAATGATGCCTTTCTTGGAAAATTATTGTTGATAATTCAAATATCATTTTAAATGTTTACAAAATAATTCACTATTTAACATATTTTCAAAACGCTCGTATTGAATTTGTAATTATGTCCAAAACTCGTTATTGCTATGACTCTTCATTGTAGTATCATCAGAATTATACGTAGGCGATCCAATAGTTAACTTTTCCATATACGTATCAACTTGATATGCACGTACGAATAAGTTTTGTAAGATGATAGACTTTTGAACTTTCACTTCTTCCTTGTGTTTAACGTTTTATGCAAGTAATAAACATGACTTAACATTTTATGATTCCATAAACGTTTCGATTTTACGATGCTAAATTAAAATGTTTTACATGGGTCAGTTCGGTTTTTTATGAATTAAATTTTTAATTTTCGAATTTGCCGCGTTAAATGTAACATTGCCCCGCTACATAGTGGTACTCTCTGCCGCTGATGGCAATATAAATTGATTTTCTCATAATGGTGTCGGGGTAGGAGGGCATGATATAGGGGCGTCTCCGCGCTTCCACGTGGCCATTACCGCCGCTCTTAAAACACGTTAACACATTTTAAAGTAAAACTTGTTGAGAATGATGCTCAGGTGTGTCCGTGTTGTATGGAGTGAAAGGATATTTATGAGGCGCGGTGTGCCCGTTAAAACCGGCCCGCCCCCTGTTAGCGCCCCCTGGTAGCGCCGGCCCTGTTCACACTTTTCGGGCGCGGGCTCCCTTCTCGCCCTCAGCGGATAATTACCCCCCGCTGGATGAAAATTTTTTCCATGTTTAATAATTAATTCGAGCGAAAAATGTGAACGGCACTCAAGATTGCCGAATAACCCCTTCTGCCGAGCGGAATTTTTAATTTTATTATTTAAATAAATAAAAAATAGTTTTTTTAAGGTTTGATGGTTTAATCCAGAATATTTTTTTTGTTGAGATTTACCGACAGCTTTTATCCATTTTTAACCTATTGAAATTATCTAAAAAAATATTAATTATTCTCTAGTATTGACTAACTACAGTACAGATTTATCATATACGAACATATGATTATGTTTTCTTTTATTTATTTTGGGATATTTACAGTGGCGCCTTGTGATTAAATATTTGGGGTTGCTGTGTAAATATAAAAAAATTAAAAAAGTATACAGGCGGACCTCAGCTTTGGCACATTCGACTTTCGCACAATTCGCTATTTCGCACATTTTTGAAAAATCG